>NIPM01000420.1:0-147210 GCA_002738285.1 Holacanthella duospinosa | reverse complement strand
AGTTTAATTATTTATGCCTCAGAAATTTCCGGTGGAGAAGAAAATGGCAATTTTGTTGATGATTGAGAAAAAAGGAAATATTATTTGGCCATATTAACTCTAATTTAGAAAATGGTAACAAGATTTCAGAGTGGAATTTTACTTTTCTAACTTGGTTACACCGATCCTAGGTTCTACCAAACTGTGTGTAAAGTTCAATGACTTTTCAATTTTTCCCTTTTTTTTCTCTCGGTTGAACCAACGCAAACTCAAACTTTTGATCAAGTAGTGCATGTATTCACTTTTCACACTTCTGACATTTCAATTTTGTGACGTTATACCAATCAACGCTTTACTCTCACTTTACTCTCAAAAATATGTGAAAAGTGTGAAGTGAAAAGAAGTTGAATCAACAGACCCCAAGTATAAGCCAAACGAAGAAAATTTCAAAAATTTCATTATGCGAAATTGAGAAAAAATACTTAAAAATCAAAATGTTTAAAAATTAAATACAAAGTGCCACCTATGAATTGCGGGTATAAATATAAAAATAAAATTTGAGCCTAATCAGTCCACGAATGGGAAGTTGGTAGCTAAAACTGAAACTCATTTTCCGACTAGTCAATACTTCCTCCACCCAACCAAATTTTCTTTTCATAATTTTGTTTTACTCCTCCCATGACGCCTTACGATACTGTCTCCTCCACTCAGTCGTCAGCCCGAATTCAGTCGATAACCGTCTAACTTGTTTACATGATTTTAATCGATTTCTCTATAGAAACGGTAATTCGACTTTTCAACAAAGGGTGGTAATTTACAACATTTAACGTCCGCCTGTTTAAAATCTACCATCGCTTTAATTCAGAATAAATTAAAACAAACGAGTCAAAAATGGGTATTCATGTTTTAACATACACTTTACTAGAACAGAGATTCGTGAACTACTTTACTGTAATATTGTTTTCAAATAAGAATTATCTTGATAGTAGTTCTACAGTCCAACTAGTGTTTTTGGGACGACTGAAGTTACTTTTGACCCATGCTATTTGCTGGAGAAAGGGGTGCTCCAAAAATTATTGCCAGTAAGACTCTTTAAAGCAAATTTTTTTAGATGATACTGTTTACATATTTCAGAAAGATTATGCGAAAGTAGAGAGGTGAATTTTTTTAAGACTCTGTGACGTCTAGACAAAAAGTTACGACTTTTTGAAAATTATAATTTCGGAACATTTGTTTGGGACACCTAACTTCTCATGTACATTATCCCAAAAGAATGTTCCGAAATTACAATTTTCAAAAAAAATTTGCTTTAAGGAGTCTTACTGGCAATAATTTTTGGAACACCCCTTTCTCCAGCAAATAGCTTGGGTCAAAAGTAACTTCCAGTCGTCCCAAAAACAGTAGTTGGACTGTAACTGTTCCACGCTTCATTGTCACGCAATATTAGCAAGTACATTTGTATTTGAATTCTATTCCGAGTTCTCGTCTCTGAAATCTTATATGCATTTTTCGTTGAAGTGTTTCGGATTTTTCAAAGGTATAAAATTCTGACCTTCCGTAGGTAATAAACCATTAAGATTCATCCGTTTGAATTGAAATGAATTTCTCCAGCTAGATATCCGTATCTAAATGAGTTAATTTCGACAAAAATAGTTATATATTTTGACCTTAATGGGGAACCCAAAGGGTTTCCCACTAAGGTCAAACTCCTTTACTCATGGAGTTGGCTGTATGGTTCTGCGCGACTTAACAAATGCGTGAATAGAAATGCCCTTGTTGCATAACTTGATTAACTTCATGATTTATTTCATATTGAATAGCGATTTTCAATTAATTTGAAAAATTTTCGACAAGACACACCACGGGGTGACTTGTGGAAAATTCTCACCGGATTTAGGGGGAATTCTCGTGTATTGGTGATACTATAAAAAGTACGATTTTTGTAAGTAACAAAATTCATAAATTGGTTGTTCAAATTTCTCTTGCAAGATTGCTTTTAATTACCTTGGCGTAAATTACCTAATTTTTTGTTCAATATGTACTTACGGGCTCGGTTTTTTCTCAGTTTTATGCTCAAAATTTGGTTTCTATAGAGAAATTGATTAAAATCATGTAAAGAAGTTAGACGTTTATCGACTGAATTCGGGCTGACGACTGAGTTGAGGGGACAGTAGGTCGTATGAGATTTCAAATTTTTGGAACCTATAACCCAAAATTCATTTTCAAACCCAGTATAGAATTACGTTTGCCGTATAGATTATCCATCAACTCATGACTAATCAATCAATTTTGTTAAGTTATAAAATACTTGTTTGAAAGTAGGGCCATTGCATAACATTTTCAACATAAAACCCCCGAACAGCTTACCATAAAAAATGATTGAGTAGAATCCATATCTTTTTTTAACTCCTGAGGTTAACAACCATCAAATAAACGTAAGGTTGTGATATCATTATGGAGATTTGATTTTATGACATAATTTTACCTTCAAAATTAAATAACACAATTTTAGGTTCAAAAAAATTATTTTTCACTAAAAGTGACCTTTGCAACTCAAATAAAAACTTAACATTCCTCAGTCATGATTCAATTATTTCTCTAAAATTCTTCATTCTTTTACCCTCAGAGTTCATCTAATGTAATAAAATAGTTTATGAACNCAAGATTGCTTTTAATTACCTTGGCGTAAATTACCTAATTTTTTGTTCAATATGTACTTACGGGCTCGGTTTTTACTCAGTTTTATGCTCAAAATTTGGTTTCTATAGAGAAATTGATTAAAATCATGTAAACAAGTTAGACGTTTATCGACTGAATTCGGGCTGACGACTGAGTGGAGGGGACAGTAGGTCGTATGAGATTTCAAATTTTTGGAACCTATAACCCAATTCATAATTCATTTTCAAACCCAGTATAGAATTACGTTTGCCGTATAGCTTATCCATCAACTCATGACTAATCAATCAATTTTGTTAAGTTATAAAATACTTGTTTGAAAGTAGGGCCATTGCATAACATTTTCAACATAAAACCCCCGAACAGCTTACCATAAAAAATGATTGAGTAGAATTCATATCTTTTTTTAACTCCTGAGGTTAACAACCATCAAATAAACGTAAGGTTGTGATATCATTATGGAGATTTGATTTTATGACATAATTTTACCTTCGAAATTAAATAACACAATTTTAGGTTCATAAAAATTATTTTTCACTAAAAGTGACCTTTGCAACTCAAATAAAAACTTAACATTCCTCAGTCATGCATCAATTATTTCTCTAAAATTCTTCATTCTTTTACCCTCAGAGTTCATCTAATGTAATAAAATAGTTTATGAACNATCAATTATTTCTCTAAAATTCTTCATTCTTTTACCCTCAGAGTTCATCTAATGTAATAAAATAGTTTATGAACAACAGATAAGATGTGATATATAGTTTTAAAGGTAAAAAGTGAATATCAGTAATTTTAATATCAGTTAGTCAGTGTAATCAAGGGAAACATTATCTAGAGNTTAAAGGTAAAAAGTGAATATCAGTAATTTTAATATCAGTTAGTCAGTGTAATCAAGGGAAACATTATCTAGAGATAATAATGTTCGGCTAAATTTTGGGTGTTATTTTACATAAACCAGGGAACCAAACTTTTACTTTTGTTGGAAGACTTACCCGCCATTNTTAAAGGTAAAAAGTGAATATCAGTAATTTTAATATCAGTTAGTCAGTGTAATCAAGGGAAACATTATCTAGAGGTAATAATGTTGGGTAATAAATTTTGGGTGTTATTTTACATAAACCAGGGAACCAAACTTTTACTTTTGTTGGAAGACTTACCCGCCATTTNTAAATTTTGGGTGTTATTTTACATAAACCAGGGAACCAAACTTTTACTTTTGTTGGAAGACTTACCCGCCATTTGAAAGTTTCAGGACAAAGGTTGCACTGAAACTGTCTAATTTTCGAATGCTTCGTCATATGATCAGATAAATCTTTTTTTGTTCTACTTTGATAAGAACATTCCCCACACACCAATTCATCTATAGCCTGTGCTGCACAATGGAATGTACGACAATGTCTCCTAAGTGACGTCAAGTTAGACAAAATCTAAAAGAAAGTAATACCTGTTAAGACTTACAGTGTCAAAAATATTAATTGTATTTTGGGAAAATATTTTTTAAGCAAATGCATTGAATATCTAAATATTTCTCTTGCATTTTAAGTAATCGTGTCTANTTTGGGAAAATATTTTTTAAGCAAATGCATTGAATATCTAAATATTTCTCTTGCATTTTAAGTAATCGTGTCTACGCGATTTCCAACTTTAAATATTAAATATTCAAATCAACTATACGTTCCACTGTAGAATTCAAAAAGAATCAACTCCAATTCGATTGAGAAAATTAATTTTTTTTAATTTAGTTGAATTATTTGATTTAGAGTATCAACTTATGGCGACACCCAACGCAGTGACTGCCGTAAAAAAATNTTTGGGAAAATATTTTTTAAGCAAATGCATTGAATATCTAAATATTTCTCTTGCATTTTAAGTAATCGTGTCTAAGCGATTTCCAACTTTAAATATTAAATATTCAAATCAACTATACGTTCCACTGTAGAATTCAAATAGAATCAACTCCAATTCGATTGAGAAAATTAATTTTTTTTTAAATTTAGTTGAATTATTTGATTTAGAGTATCAACTTATGGCGACACCCAACGCAGTGACTGCCGTAAAAAAATTCAGTTACTGTGCGTAATTGATGAAAAATGTAATATAAATAATCTCCTCGTTATCGCTCCCAAAACGAGATCCTTAGGATATCAGGGACATTAGCAAACCAACTGTATGGATTTCTGCTTCCGGTGATGACTAATGAATGCCTAAAGAAACATAGAGGGAAATGAGCTTTCGTGTTTTGTTTAGCAAGTTTCCCAAGCTTCGCCTGGTAAAGTTTGTATCGTATCTTGCCAGCACACTCTTTGTAAAAATTTTGTAAATTTTTTAAATAGTTCAACTCTTTAGTAATATCAGTGTGATTACCTGGTCGCAAAGGTCACACTTGACCCCAATAATGGCGTGTTCCGTGGTCACATGTCGCTTGAGATGAAAAGAATTTACATATTCTTTGACACAATTTGGCAGAACACAGGCAAATTTTCTGTTTTCCATTTCGTTTGTCTTGTGTAATCCCAAATGTATCTCAAGATTTGAANGCAGAACACAGGCAAATTTTCTGTTTTCCATTTCGTTTGTCTTGTGTAATCCCAAATGTATCTCAAGATTTGAATCGTCACCATTCACAAACGGAAATCCACATTCGACACATGATAGTTGTGGATTGAGTTTGGATGGCAGTACTTTTGGATTGTTCATGAAGATATTAGCTCGATTTCTTTGTCCATACATTTCCAAACTCTGACTGTGTACATCCTTCACATGTGTAGTGCGAAGTTGAGCCGTCTCGAATTTTTCTGAACAGGCAAAGCATTGATATGGATTTGGATCTTTCTCATGACATTTCCTTAGGTGCAAGTCAAACATTGCTTTTGATCTGAAAACATGATATAAAAAAACTACACTTTTAGAGTATATATGAATATTTAGAAAAATAAAAGTTTCGTCAAATAATCTTCGTGTTATTACGTCCGTGGCTTCCCAGAATCCTCTTATTTCAAGTTTATTTTAAGAATTTAATGAATTAAATGAATTCATATATCATTTTTACCTAAAAGATCGTCTACAATTTTCGGTAAGACAAGCAAATAACTTGCGGGCATTCCAAATTTGATTTGAAATAGGAATGTCATGGTCATCTGAGGCTGGATTTCCGCTGAAAGAGGTGGTAGTTGTTATTTTTTTTTGTCGTTGCACTAAATGTGAACGATTTGTGTGAAACTTGACATGAGCAAAGAGTTGCTTTTGAATACTGAACTTTTTCTCACACCCAACATGATCACAATGATAAGGTGTAGCTTCCTCTAGGTGAATTTTTCGATAATGAATATTAAGTCGGGCTTCCTGGCGGCATAGAAATTTGCATCCTGGATATGAACAGTGAAATTTTTTCAGTTCATCCGTCATAGATGCTTCTTTTTCATTTTCCGAAATTTTCAATACCGTTTTCAAAAGGCAATCCTAATACAGTTAATTCACTTTATAATAATTCCTTTATATTCATCAGGTTTAATTCTTATAACGAGCTGTTGTTCATATCACATTTAGTATCTTGTTACTTCAATTCTAGTTATATAAATACTTAGGAATAATTTTTTTTGTAATCTTTCTTAGGGAATTTTTTTAAATTCCTAATTAAATTTTCAAACGTTTCAAATTTTAAATATTGGATGAACCATAGTCGTCTCTTCTTTCTGAAGCTCTTTAGATTTAAAAAAATTATGATATCCTAGTGACATGTTAGCAAGTGACATTCAATTATATCACAACTCATAAGTAATCATGACTTTTTTTTTTTTTTTTTTTACGTAAATTGTTAAATGCAGAAAGAAATTTTCAATTTGTCATTTAAAATTTAATAAATTATGAANTGAAGCTCTTTAGATTTAAAAAAATTATGATATCCTAGTGACATGTTAGCAAGTGACATTCAATTATATCACAATTCATAAGTAATCATGACTTTTTTTTTCTTTTTTTTTACGTAAATTGTTAAATGCAGAAAGAAATTTTCAATTTGTCATTTAAAATTTAATAAATTATGAATCAAAAATCTAAGCTCTCAATTAATTTTTCTGATGATAGTGTGTGTATAGTAAATCTTTTTTGCCTTTTCATTACTTTTTGCCTAAATTTTTTAAATATATTTCATTGTTACTCCTAATTTTTATTAAAGGTGGACAAAATTTCCAAACCTTTTGTCTAATTAATAATCGTTCTGTTCACCTGGTTACNGTAAATTGTTAAATGCAGAAAGAAATTTTCAATTTGTCATTTAAAATTTAATAAATTATGAATCAAAAATCTAACCTCTCAATTAATTTTTCTGATGATAGTGTATGTATAGTAAATCTTTTTTGCCTTTTCATTACTTTTTGCCTAAATTTTTTAAATATATTTCATTGTTACTCTTAATTTTTATTAAAGGTGGACAAAATTTCCAAACCTTTTGTCTAATTAATAATCGTTCTGTTCACCTGGTTACTTGAGGTGTGATGATCGATTTCAGTAACATGATCCATGCTCTGTGTACTGTCCCCGATGACCCTTTCACTGCTTCCTAGTACCCCATGTACTAACTCGATGTGTGATGTGCAAAGTTTTCGTGAGTTAAATTTTTCTGGACATTGGAAGCATCGAAATTTACATTTTTTCTTTGGTTGCTTTTTTTTAGAAAAGTGGCTATCTGCTGGTTGTCTGAAACCAACAAATCTCAATAGCTCATTTTCTTTCAGCAATTTTAGGATATTGCAAACATCGAGCAAAAATAACCCTAAACTGTATGTAATCATTAGAAAGAGAGAAAAACAAAAAATCAACAGGGAAGCTGGTTCAGTTCGTTTTTTTTTTGGTGTATCCAGTCGCTTGTCATTCTCATTATGCATTTTGAATAACGAAGTAGGAGTTAACTAGATCTGATTAATCCTCTAACTAATTTCTTAATTTAATATAAAACATAATCTCACTGTAAAGTTTATTGAATTTTTGCGTTAATTATTATATTCGAATCTGTCTGATATTCAAATTCAAAATCTTTTACTTCATGTTATTACCTGTATTTACCAGGTGGACTTTTCTTAAACTGCAACCTATTTCTGTGAACCTTGACATGAACAAGAAGTTGACGTAAAATTCTAAACTTTCTTCCACACTCGGAATGGTCACAGTGATATGGAGTGGACTCTTCCAAATGAATTTTTCGAATATGAATATTCAGACGGCTTTCCCGTTGACATACAAAATTACAGTCTGGATATGAACAGTAGATTTTAATCCCTTTTGTTTTCACATCAGTTTCTATGTTCTTCCTCATTTTCTTCACTTTTGAACTAGATTCCTGATGATGAAAGGAAAATAAATTGTTACACATTTGTCCAGTACCAAGTCTAGTCAAGGTGTAACCCGACACTCAGAAATCAATTCATTCAAGAGATTATAAATTCTTTAATCCAAGTGGAATTAAAAACTTAAATCCTTGAAAAAACAACGTGGATTACATTAGTAGGAAAGTAAGTGAGAAAATATTTGGAAAATAAGTCCGAAATGTTCATTTACATATGTTGGAAAAGAGTCATTATGACTCACAAGTCTGGGAGTCGACCTTCACAGTCATGAATGACTGACTCCCAAACACAAAAGAGTGAGAGTCATCAAATGACTCCCGACTCCCAAAAAACCCTGGGAGTGAGTCATGAGTGTTAAGAGTCATGGAGAACACTAGTTGAGTTAAATCGGAGCTTGAACCATTTTACAAACTGAAACTACAAACTTGAAAGTGGTGTGGACGGAAGCGACAGGCGACAGGGACAAAACGGACGTGGGCCGATGGGATGTGGATATTTTCATCTAGTGGTTCTGATCTTTAATCAATTCATATGAAAAAATATAATAAGAATGGCACAACTTGTCAAAACTCTTAAGAACTGATTGCAAACTTTTTTTACAGCCTAAATTGACAACATCCAATTGANACTGATTGCAAACTTTTTTTACTGCCTAAATTGACAACATCCAATTGATTTTCTAAATTACGACTCAATGTTGACAGATGGCATCGGCCTAATTTAAGGTAATATAACTAGAGAAAAAAGTATAATTTAGGATTGGGGTTGAAATAAAAAATTATCACAACTCCGACAAGCAGCCAAGAGTCGGTAAATTTTGTTGAGTGAGATGGAGTAAATGCAAAGGAGCTATACCCTTACTTTGACTAATGTTTTCTCTCAACTTTCCTATACCTATAGTCATTAAAAAATCGCGTTTCGTCCCATAAATGTTTTGATTAGGTCAAAAAAAAATTTTTTTTTTGTTTTCCCTTGCTTTTTGATGCGGTATATTCCAAGCATTAATATAGTTTGTAACAGCTGAGATGGTGCGAAAAAAGATAATCAACCCTGCATGCCTGCTGTTTGCACTCAACAAAGTCTAGTACTCATCATGAGTACAGAGAAAAAAACGAAGGGTCGGGTAAAAAACAGTCATTTTACCCAAAATTTTTACCGGGCGGTATCCATCAACTCTGCCCTGCATAGTAAGAACCAAAGAAAAATATTTTGCTCAGAGAAAATTTTACCGGACTGGACAGTAAAATCTTGTCTATTTTTTATGATGCAAAATCCCAATGCTCTCCTGTGTTGAGTAGTAAAATCGATAAAAAGAAGGAAGTGGAATGTCATTAAAACGCGATAACAGACGTCGACTGATACTTTTTGCATTCCACTTCCTTNCCGCCTAGTAAGAACCAAAGAAAAATATTTTGCTCAGAGAAAATTTACCGGACTGGACAGTAAAATCTTGTCTATTTTTTATGGTGAAAAATCCCAATGCTCTCCTGTGTTGAGTAGTAAAATCGAGAAAAAGAAGGAAGTGGAATGTCATTAAAACGCGATAACAGACGTCGACTGATACTTTTTGCATTCCACTTCCTTCTTTTTGAACCATTTTCTACCTAATTAGCACAATTTCAATGGGCTTCAATAATCTTTTCACATTCCTCTTCCTTCTTTTAGACTTATTAATTTTCAACTCTTAAATCCTGATTTAAATCCGATTTAAATCGGATTCAAATCCAAGAATAAAAATCAGTGATTTTTTGGATTTTTATATTTACCCACTTAGCCAAACTTGAAGATAAATTTAAGCACTAACACTACATCCAAAATCAGATTCCTAGCTTCAANAATCTTTTCACATTCCTCTTCCTTCTTTTAGACTTATTAATTGTCAACTCTTCAAACCAGGATTCGAAGTCGGATTTAAATCCTGATTTAAATCCGATTTAAATCGGATTTAAATCCAAGAATAAAAATCAATGATTTTTTGGATTTTTATTTTTACCCACTTAGCCAAACTTGAAGATAAATTTAAGCACTAACACTACATCCAAAATCAGATTCCTAGCTTCAATTTCGTTTTTGGTGAAATAAAGTACTTTAATACTTGTAAATTTTGAATTTGAAGAATTTTTTTCAGAAAAATTCGTAATTTGTAAATTAAAAAAAAAATTTTTTTTTTAAATGCCCTTTCAGACATTATATTTTTGATTTTTGACAATTAAAAAATTAAAATCCAAAAAATCAGATTTTTTGGATTTTTATATAAAAATCTNTATTCAGAAAAATTCGTAATTTGTAAATTAAAAAAAAAATTTTTTTTTAATGCCCTTTCAGACATATTTTTGATTTTTGACAATTAAAAAATTAAAATCCAAAAAATCAGATTTTTTGGATTTTTATATAAAAATCTGATTTTTTCGAACTCTGCTTCAAACCTTTTACCCTATTTCTAATTTTCCTCAAGAAATGATGGATACTGTACGAGGTAAAATACACATTTTCACTCGACAAAATAAGTTTCGCTCGAGAAAAAATTTTCCTACGCAAAAACGAATTTTTACTCCACCCCAAATTTTGCTTTGGTCCCATGATGGAAACCATACTTTTATGATGTAAGAGCAAAACAATCATGTTTCTGTGCCATGTGTGTGAATTATTCATGTAAGTATCCCTTTTTAATTTTTTTTAATAATTCACACTTTCCGTATCCTATCGTCAGTGAAAAATTTTATATGCCTTACGATAGGAGTTGAGAGTATTCGCCCAAAATTAATGGACTGAAGATATCTTGAATTTCTTAACCTTGTCATCCTATTTACTAGTCGCATTCTAGTTGATTCCAAGGTATCCACAACTGGTGATTCTTTAGCCTCAGTTTCGACTGTTTCTTGAAAACGCGTATTTCTCAATTCATTTCTGCAAATAATTAGTTTAGCTTATTTCTTTAACTTTTTTTAAACTATTATCTTACGGAATAATTGATGTGGTTTTGTCATATTCCTGCCGAACATATCGGAGAATGTCTGAAAGTGAAGGCTCATTGTGACCTAAAGGGTCAACAGGGTAAAAAGAATTGATCACGCGTGTCCTTATAGATGATTCGACGACACATTTGAAATGATCAAGTTGTCGCTCTAGATTTTGGATGGTCCGAAATAGAAAATCTATTTCTCGATTGTTCTGAAGACACAACTGGCAGTAGTTGACGCAATGAAAAACAGATTTCAGATATGGATCCAAGTTGAGCACTTTGAAAAGTGAAGTTCCACACTCAAGTGACCAATTCAAATAGGCGTAGCTTTCACACAGTCTAACTTCAGTGTCTCCGCCACAAATAAAACAAGCAAATATCTTTCCATCGAAGTGATTTATTGCTTCAGCTACATTTGGCTCGTTCTCCATTTTTTATTTATTCACCTGTTAATATTAGTCACACAATGTTTAAATTCGCTCACATACAGCTACAACGGTGGGGATACAAAAGGCTTATTTGTAGAATAGCCCCCCACCCCCACCCTATGGAATTCGGGTAAGTAATACCTTAAGCGACTGAAAATTTAGAGTAGATTACGAATCTGACATCCATTGTTGGCGGTCAAGTCAAATTTTCCAAATAATTTGCAAATTTGTGCCAAAAAAAATTTTTTTTTTCTACAGTGACTTACCCATAGTTTTCCGGATTTGAGCAAGTGAAACGTTGATCAATCAGAAATTACACGCGTATTACGAATCTGATAATCGTGATTGGGTTAGTTGAGCGTGATTACGTACCTGTAACGGATATTGCGTTTAGGTTGTTCAGCCATATCACCCCGCGGAGGTGATATGGTCTCCTATGGGATGCCCGTTAAGCGCGCCGGAGATTGCGCGCTGCCATTTCCTCCGCGTGATAACAAAATACTGATGAAATATTTTGCTTAACAACCTAACGAATCATAATCCTAACAACGAATGCATATTAAATCCTATTTTTGTTCCATTTTGAAAAATTCATAATTTTTTTTTCTAAGCGTTTCGGTAAATTTTTTTTCATATTCGTGATCAGCGATTTCACATTAGTCTAAAAATAAATTTCATCAAAATTTGAGGTGCTTCGGAATACCAAATTTTTTTTCCCGCACCACTGCACTACATTTGGATAAGTCACTAGGGGTCTACCAATAACGTGCGTCGATTTGCGTGAGATTGTGTAAGGTTCCTCTTTGACGTGAAATTGTGTTTGTGTAAAAACCGAGAGAGATTTTACGAAATTGTATCCTCTCTCATTGGTTAGAGTCACGAAGCCCATCCAACTTGAGTGAGATTGTGTAAGAGGAACCTTACACAATTTCACGCAAATCCACGCACGCTATTGGTATACCCTAAAAAAAATTTTTTTTTAGCACAATTTTGCAAATTTTTTGCAAAATTTGACTTGACCGCCAACAATGAATATCATATTTGTAATCTACGCTAAATTTTCAGTCGATTAATGTATCACTTACCCGAATTCCAAAGGGATGGGAGGCGATTTCACAAATATTCCCAGATTTATCCAAACTTTTTTACTACTTTGTCGTAGACGATTTTCCGTAAATAATTTCACGAACTATAAGATTCATCAACAAAAATTTACCGATCGTTGAATTAGTAGCTGAAGGATAGAACTTTATTTTCAAAATGGAATCAATGTCATAGCAATGGGTATTACTAAATTGCGCACCATTCGCAACCTGCGCACCCTCAAAATCGGCATTTTTTAAACTAACTCTGATGTTAAGTGGTTGCACTAATTATTTTAGGTTAAAAAAAATGCGATGTATGAGGGTGCGCAGAGGCGCAGAAGGTGCGCAAATTAGTTAATACCCTATAGCAATATCTGAAACTGACAAATCGCTATATTAAAAACAGGCTACAACGGTGAGTAAAATTTTGGACAACATTGTATCATCATCAACATAATTCAGTATATTTGGCGAATGATTGTAATTCACACGAAACTAAAGACCATTTGATGTCTAAATTTCCCAGTGTCATTTATGTTGTGGTTATCTTAATGACTTAATGCACCAAAAGTTCATTTCAGAATATTCAAATTTTTTTCTATTTTTTTAAATTTGTCCAAACGCGCCTAGCCAATCCAAAGGCAATATCACTGCTGAACATTTTCATTACTCTATTTGACTGATAATCACTATTTGTCTTGGTGGTTATTATTGGTTTACAAGACTAAACAAATTCACTTGTATTTAGGCAGCGGTAGAAAACTCATTCATAAATACACTTAAGATTTAAAAGATTATCTTAATTTTTTTTTGCTTTCTGCTGTTCTGATTACTGTTAAAGTTTTAACCCACCACCTACATACGCACTCAGACTTGGGCATGTCAGTACTTCGAAAGGTGTTAAAAGACTTAACTGTACAGTGCTCCCAAATTCCAGAGAGCTAGAGTCTGGTGGCTCAAACCTACTGGCTCTGGCTCCCAGAAAATGGGAACCAGCTCAAGAGCCATTCGCTCTGGCTCCCTAATATTTGGAAGGTCGCTCCGGAGTCATGACTGGCTCTGGTTCCCAGATGGCTTTCAAAAAAAAATGTTTTTTTTTTGTGATATTTATATTTGGGTTTTCAAACTACTTTTATTAAATTCTGATTACATTTATACATGAAATTACAGTTGTCAAAACTAAGAGTATGTTTCGCTTCATCCAGCGCAATTGCAATAAAAAAACTAAGCTCTTTTTATCCTCGTTTACAAGGAATAATAAAAAAGAAAGTTAAATTTGAACGGTGGAGAGTTTGAGGTGAAAATATCAAAGAATCTCTAGCAATCTTTATTCCTGATCCAAATTTAGCGGTCCCGCTTTGTTCTCCGGATAATATGCAGTGATTGAGAGTACACTAGAAGTAGCAGTTCTGCTACTAGATGTAGGGGACNGAAGGTCGCTCCGGAGTCATGACTGGCTCTGGTTCCCAGATGGCTTTCAAAAAAAAATGTTTTTTTTTTGTGATATTTATATTTGGGTTTTCAAACTACTTTTATTAAATTCTGATTACATTCATACATGAAATTACAGTTGTCAAAACTAAGAGTATGTTTCGCTTCATCCAGAGCAATTGCAATAAAAAAACTAAGCTCTTTTTATCCTCGTTTACAAGGAATAATAAAAAAGAAAGTTAAATTTGAAGGGTGGAGAGTTTGAGGTGAAAATATCAAAGAATCTCTAGCAATCTTTATTCCTGATCCAAATTTAGCGGTTCCGATTTGTTCTCCGGATAATATGCAGTGATTGAGAGTACACTAGAAGTAGCAGTTCTGCTACTAGATGTAGGGGACGCTATATATAGAAGTTCTGATGCTAAACGTAGTGTAGCTGCTAATTTTAGTTGCATTGGTCCTACTTTTAGGGGCTTGTAGTGTTGCCTACCTTTCATAATATATTTTTGAATTTTATATATATTCTATAAAAATAATAATAATAATAATAAGTAATAACCAAGTAATTGTAAAACAAGTGAGGATAATAAGAGGTCTGAAATGTTTTTTATTTGAAAATTATGTACATTTTGACTCACTCAGGATTAAACCAAGCGCGTTGAACTTAGACTGAAAAGCCAATTTTACGTATGAGTTCAACAAAATGCAGTAAATTTTAAAATATGTCTCAGAGTTTGAAAGTTAGGGAAATTTTTAGTATTCTAAAAATATACACAACACAAATTGATCTACCCTGAGTCATCATAGTGTAATCAAGACTGGAAATTAAAAACGTAATTTACTAAAAGTTTTTCTCAATTAATCTCACTGAAATTATTGAGTCAGAACGCATTGGATAAATAAAGTCTAGAATTCTGTTCTAAGTACTTAAATAAGTACTATAATGAACTAAATAACGTTAAAATAAGTTGTATAAAGTTAAACGTTTCACCGAGTAATTATGTTTAAACTCTTGAACGAAACGGGGTGACTCTGTTTTACATTTCTTTATGTTGCAACCACTTTATGGATCCGTGATGTCCGTCTATACTAGTGAACACGTAGCAAACATTTCGGTTTATATAATTCCATAAGCATCAAAAATATTGCATGGATGGAACACCCAATTGATTAGTAGTTGATTATTTGAATCAAATATTTATATGTTGAGACCTTCAATTACGATTCCATCTACCTAGGTATCTACCCTATAGGTTGTTTCAAGAATTTTCTTAATCAATTATTTACAAATTGTTCATGGAGGAAAATTGTTCATATTTACAAATTCGGTAATGTCCTTGTACAAACCCAGCTCGACAGAAAATTCCTTTTTTTGCAAAAGTTCCCAAGTTGCAAATTATTTCTTGTAACCTCCCTTATGTACAAAGTGGGTTGAGTATATAAATTTCTAGAGTGGGTAGAAAAAAATTTTCAAATCAATTTTAAAATTAACTAAATAACCGTTTTACTCAAAATAATTTTAATTTAATTTGTAACACAAATGAACCGAACTCGGAAGGATCAACCCTATTACAATTAAAAACGAGTAACCCAGCAGAATATACGTGTGTGAACTTAAAAGTACTGCTGTCAAGGACACACTTTCACTTGCAACAGATAAGGGCAAAAAAACGATTTTAGAATCGATTTTTACTAATTTTGACAAAAACTCATTAAAATGACAACTTTTAACAAGTTTTTAAGCATAATATGATAGAATAACAAGAGATTAACTATTGACTTATGATCCTTGAAGATATTAATAGCGGGAGAATTAAAAATATATATTAAAAAAAATCAGTTAATCCGTTCAGCTCGAGTAGTAACAACTTTTTTGTTTCCCAGATGAGAAAAAATATTATAATTGGAAATGATAGAGTGAGATGAGAGGAAAATAATGACATATGCCTTGTTAAAAGTTGTTAAAAGTTGTAATTTTTATGAGTTTTTGCTAAAATTACTAACGATCGATTCTAAACTCGATTTTTGCCCATAATTGTTGCAAGTGAAAGTTTGTCCTTGATAGAAGTACTTCTAAAGTTCACACATGTGCAGAATATCTGAACCAACTACAGCAACGGACCCCTGCATGAATAACGGATCACTACACAGAAACATCAAAAATAAGCTAAAAAATAAAAAAATTCCGTAAGTGAAATTCCATCTGTCTTGAGGGATGCTATTTCTGTAAATGGCACGTGACTCGCAATTGGGTATTTGGTTGTAAGAAGATATTTTGTATGGAAGGAGAATCGACTCATAAACATGAACAGTACACACACAAGACATTCCCAAAACACACGAATCTTTTTCACAAAAATACACGAGAGTTTTCCACACACAAGACATTTTCACACGAGACTTTTACACACGAATCTTTTCCACACACGAGACTTTTACACACGGATCTTCTCCACACACGAAACTTTTCCACACGTATCTTTTCCACACAAGAATGTTTTACACACGAGACTTTTAGACACGAATCTTTTCCACACACAAGACTTTTCCATACGAATCTTTTCCACACACGAGACTTTTCCACACGAATCTTTTCCACACGAATCTTTTCCACACACGAGACTTTTCCACACGAGACTTTTCCACACACTAGACTTTTCTACACGAGACTTTTCCACACACTAGACTTTTCTACACGAGACTTTTCCACACACGAGACTATTCCACACGGATCTTTTCCCCAGCCGAGACTTTCAAACACACTAATTATTTCCAGACACTTTAAAGAAAACCAACGTAAACACAAAGCCGGTAACTTATGTTTTCAAAATAATTAATTAAGAAATTCAAGATTTACATGGAAATTAAAAAAAATTTTTTTTTTTATTTTATTAATTGCACAAATTTTCCGAGTTCTGAGAACTAAACTATGTACAATAATTTTTTCAAAGTACAAAATTTTTTTTAAGTTCTTTATGACCGATAAAATGACCTGAACAAAAGTTATGCAGCATGTTAAGCTGAGTAATATTTCCCTATGGCGATTTTTTCTGCGATGGCCCATCGAGGTCACAGGTCAACGTCAAACCCTGGGTCCCCCATAAGCGATAAAATAACACAAATAAAAATGCTGCATAACTTTTGTTTAGGTCATTTTATCGGTCATAAAGAACTTGAAAAAATTTTTGTACTTTGAAAAAAATTTTTGTACATAGTTTAGCTCTCAGAACAAGGAAAATTTGTGCAATTAATAAAATAATTTTTTTTTTTAAATTTCCATGTAAATCTTGAATTTCTCAATTATTTATTTTGAAAACATAAGTTACCGGGTTTGTGTTTACGTTGGTTTTCTTTAAAGTGTCTGGAAAGGATTAGTGTGTGTGAAAGTCTCGGCTGTGGAAAAGATCCGTGTGGAATAGTCTCGCGTGTGGAAAAGTCTAGTTTGTGGAAAAGTCTAGTGTGTGGAAAAGTCTCTTGTGGAAAAGTCTCTTATGTGGAAAAGATTTGTGTGTAAAAGTTTCGTGTGTGGAAAAGTCTCGTGTGTGGAAAAGATTCGTGTGGGAAAAATTCGTGTGCGAGTCTTGTGTGTGTAAAAGTCTCGTGTGTGGAAAACTCTCATGTGTAAAACATTCGTGTGTGGAAAAGATACGTGTGTAAAAGTTTAGTGTGTGGAAAAGATTCGTGTGTAAAAGTCTAGTGTGTGGAAAAGATTCGTGTGTAAAAGTCTCGTGCGTGGAAAAGTTTCGTGTGAAAATGTCTTGTGCAGAAAACTCTCGTGTATTTTTGTGGGAAAGATTCGTGTGTTTTGGTAATGTCTTGGGTGTGTACTGTGCATGTTTATGAGTCGATTCTCCTCGAATAATTTTGCAACCAAATAGTAACTACAATTGAATGAAACAATTTAGACACATTATGGAAACTAACGAGCTTGCAGCTAGCTTTGGGACGGTGAAGAAGGACCACGCAGTACAAAACTACAACAAAATTTAGACATCCACCTTCCTGATACGTCACTGCACCAAGATGCATTAAGNCCACGCAGTACAAAACTACAACAAAATTTAGACATCCACCTTCCTGATACGTCACTGCACCAAGATGCATTAAGGTACATATATCCCCATTCAGATTGCTGTATTTTTTTTACAATTTTGCAGTTTTCCACGACATTTTTACATGGACGTGAAGAATATGTGTCCTAAGATACTTGTATGTTTTGAAAGCGTTCGAACAGTGTTCACAGATATAGGAGCGTGTGGCGCTGTGTGTTTCTTCATGTGTTTTGAGTTTTGAGCTAAGCATAAAAATTCACTATAATTACAACTCGTCATGCTGATTACTCAAGTTTACCTCAAATAAAAGCGCTTTTCACACCCAGTAAAAGTACACTTGTATGGCCAGGTATCAGTTGGTCCATGCTTGATCAAGTGTGACCTNGTAAAAGTACACTTGTATGGCCAGGTATCAGTTGGTCCATGCTTGATCAAGTGTGACCTCAGGCTTTGCTAAAAATAGACAATTGTTTTTAGAACTACATTTCTATAAATTAATTATTTCAATAAATGAAAACTGAGTTTTGTTATTTGTGAAAAATGCTAAACAGTTTCCTGGTAGACAGTAATTGCTTAAGTTGCTATTCTTCGGGTTTGTGACGCAAACATTTCTAGGGACACAGCGCTTTTATGAATTTGACCAATCTTACCCGCCATTTGAAAGTTTCAGGGCATAAGTTACACTGAAACTGCTTAGTTTTTGAATGCTTCGTCATATGGTCGGACAAATCTTTTTTCGTTCTACCTTGATAAGAACATTCCCCACAGACAAAGTCATCCACAGACTGTGTCGCACCATGGAAGGTCAGTCGATGTTTCCTCAGTGACATCAAGGAGGACAAAATCTAAAAACAAAATTACGAATTACAATACAAAAAACTACACCAAACGTCTGATTCTTTCTCGAATTTGAATTAAATGAGCAAAGACAAATTTTAATTCTTTATTAACCGTTGTAAGCAACTCACAAGAAACTTTATCGTAATCTAAAAGTTGTTATAATACATTGTAACAGAGAAAAAATAGTTTATGTTTTGTCCTATTTGTTTGTGTATTTAATTATTATCATTTAAGTTAGTAATTATGTTAGTAATTTGTTAGTTATTATTTGTAGTATTTTTATCTCTGTTCATTTAGTTTGAGATAATTACGCTAATCAATAAGGGTTTAATTTTATTTTTATTACCTTATCATTTTATTTTTAACTTTTCCAAGAAAAGTTTATCATTTGTTAAATTACATTCATTAATAAACGTTTATGTTAAATTTAACCCAAGTTAGGGTTGCTAAAAGTCGGCACTATGACTAATAAAGCAAAACAATTTTGACCAAGGATATCAGTATTTTGGTAGAGTTTTTTTAGAGCTCAGTTGAGTACAATACCAAAAGATTTTCTTGAACAATAAATATTTGAAAATTGAAAGAGCAATTTCTTAAAGTTTTATTGTTTTAGAAATCTGAAAGTTTAAAGTTACGATTTATTTGGAAGATTCTGCTATTTTGATAGTAGAATTGTAATAATATCTATTTTTTAGTGTAAATTGTGTGATTACCTTGTCGCAGAGGTCACACTTAATTCCAATGATGGCGTGCTCCGAGGTCACATGTCGCTTGAGATGAATAGAATTTACATATTCTTTGGAACAGCTAGCCAGAACACAAGCAAATTTTCTGTTTTCCATCTCATTCGCTTTATGTAACTCCAAATGCGTCTCCAGGTTAAATTCGTCACCATTCACAAACGGGAATCCACATTCCATACATGTCAGTTGTGCATTCGCTTGTGATGGTGGCGCTTTTGGATTGTTCATGTAAATACTGGCTCGATTCCTTTGTCCATAAATTTCGAAACTCTGGCCATGTACAATTTTCACATGTGCAGTACGTAGTTGCACTGATTGGAATTTCTCTGGACATGCGAAACATCTATATGGATTTGGATCTTTCTCGTGACATTTCCTTAGGTGACATTCAAATGCTTTTTGTGACCTGAAACCAAATGTAAAAACGTACATTTAGAAAACAGTATACAGTTGTTCTGAACATCCGCATAACGAAAAGTTAAGCCTTCGTCCTTCCTTATTATGCTTTTGCGGAAGATTTTTTTTATTCATAATATTATGAACTTAAAAANAGTTAAGCCTTCGTCCTTCCTTATTATGCTTTTGCGGAAGATTTTTTTTATTCATAATATTATGAACTTAAAAAGTCTAAATTATTTTTTACCTGAATGAGCGTCTACACTCTACCGTAAGACAAATGAAAGGTTTGGTGCCATCCCGAATTTTATTAGAAACAGGAAGCTGAAATTCATTCTCTTCAAGCGTAGAATTTTCGCTGAATGAGCTTGTGTTTNAGTTAAGCCTTCGTCCTTCCTTATTATGCTTTTGCGGAAGATTTTTTTTATTCATAATATTATGAACTTAAAAAATATAAATTATTTTTTACCTGAATGAGCGACTACACTCTACCGTAAGACAAATGAAAGGTTTGGTGCCATCCCCAATTTTATTAGAAACAGGAAGCTGAAATTCATTCTCTTCAAGCGTAGAATTTTCGCTGAATGAGCTTGTGTTTGTCACTATCCCCAATTGATATGGAGTAGTGTATTCTAAATGCATTTTTTGATAGTGGATATTGAGTCGGTTTTCACGGCGGCAAACAAATTCACATCCTTGATACGAACAATAAAATTTTTTCGGTGGTTCTGTCATATCAGTTTTCTTTCCATTTCCTGAGCTACTAATCTCCGTGTTCAAATAGTAATCCTAATAATAGGAATGAAATGAGCCATCACAATTTAGTATTTGATACTTCTCTTATCAAGTCCATTTTTNGAGGAATTTAATAATTAAGTTTAGGTTTGAGCCGACCTAATTTTTCTCGACTTTCATAGTCTCGGTTTGAGTCTGAGTTTGTTGTAACTTAAGAGGCTAAAATATGAAGTCCAGACCAACATTTGGCTTGATNTCAAGTCCATTTTTAACATTGCACAGCGTTATTTCTAACTAGATACCTTTGTAGCTGGTGTCGTATTCGCGTATTCACTACTCTTATTGAAATGGTAGAGAGTGGGTTATCTTTTCTTTAGTATCCCTATGGCAGGGGAAGAGATTAGGGCTATACTCTTTCTTCCACTTTCATACAGTATGTTAGGTAGCGAAGAAGAATTTTTTTTTCTCCATCTCTCCTAATGTCCTAAACTTTTCCTCAGCGAGTTGTGGTGATCAGAAATTCATCAGCGTGACCATACTCCGATGCAATTCAGAGTTGGTCTCCCACGAGGTAACATTTTTCATATACATTTAATTTTCAACTTTTGAATTTGAAACTGTTTTCAAAGACCCGAACACCTGATGCATGACTCTTACAGTGACTCTGAGTATCATGACTCAGAGTTAGGAGTCGGGAGTCATTTGGTGACTGACTCCTTCGTGGTAGAACTCAGAGTCATGATTATTTACCGACATGCGAAAATGAGCATAACGAACTAATTTTCCATATTTTTCTCATCTACTTTCACCATTAAATATATATATATTTTCTAATTTCGGATTCTCATACACGATGTTACATAGTTTGTATTACATGACGCATATTTATTTATATTTATTTCATTATGCACATTTTTTTTATTCAAAGTCACCTCCCAAAATCAAAGAGTCATATTCATGGATCCGAAAGTCGGACTTCAAATGTTTAGAGATTCGGTCACTCTGACTCAGCTAAACCGTGAGTCATGGTGAAGACTAGTTGAAACTTTTGAAGTTGACACTAGTGGAAACTTTCTTCAAGTCGGAAAATTTTGCTTTTGAATTGGATGCAGAGGGTGCAGACTTTTTCACACTAGGGTCTGTTCGTTTAGAACATAGATGGATTTATCTCAGTTAATTAAACATAAGGAACAAATTAAATGCGCGGCTAAAACATTAGTATTGCATGAATAAAGATAGTTTCGATGGATTAAAATCTTATCTAGGTTAAATATTATCTAAATGGAAAGCAAATCTTCTAAAATATAGAAAAACATTTGCGAGGAAAAAGAATTTTTTAATACTTGTGTTTTACTCTGACAAAAAAATTTAGACCCAAAAATTTGGGTAACTCGAGTGACAGAATTAGACAATTTGACATTTGACATTTAACATAATTGGAAATTTTGTATTAAATTTTTAATTATGATAAATGTCCAATCTCAAATTATGAATTAGATAATGCTTTTAATGTGCCCAGATATGTTGCATGGTTCATGGGATGCATCATGAGACACAACACTTTACTTACCAATAGTTTGGGTTTCCCTCCGAAAAAAGAGAGAAAGTTTAAAAAAAAATTCTTCTTCGCTACCTAACATACTGTATGTTGTAGTCAAATGAAGTGAAGGCTCGGAGTATTTCAATTTGACTTCACCAGACCCTCACTCTTCTCTTTCCAATCTCATTTCTAGAAAAAACGGACGTAAAGCATCGGTCCTCTTATGAATGTGGTTTCAGCCATACACTTCACATGTTATTCAAACTGAATGGGGTTACATGAGATTCTATTCGGTGACTAACTAGAGAGAAGTATTCTTTGGCGCGAGAATCATAATCCCAATGCAAATTTTTAATAATTTGAATTTGGATTATCATTTTGATTTTCCTTCAAGTTAGTCTTCGCATAGAATCTCAAGTAACCCCTTCTAGTTTGAATAACATGTGAAGTGCATGTTTGAAACAATAGTCATAACCGCCATGAGACCGTCTTTATAGGAATGGGATTTCATAAAGAAGAGTGTAAATCTCAGAGGCTTACTTTCCTCTGACTACAACATATGAAAGTGGAAGAATGAGTATAGTTCTTATTTCTTCCTCAGCTATAGGGACACTAAAGATAAACCACCCTGTATATGTGATGCATGTGATAAGATTGTAGTTGTAGTTCAAATGTCAGTAACCTTAATCCTGATCTGTATTTAAGCAAAATGAACGATTCATTTAAAAAGTAGAAACCTGATTCCCGGATCTACATTGGATAAACTCTTAATTAAAAAATTAGTATTTAAAAACTAATCATGTTGTGCGGAAGGCTCTCCCGTCCATTTGGCGAATTACCCAGTACGTAAATTTGGGTAAGAAATAACTTATTGAATTAAGATGTGCATAATTTGTTGAAACATTGTTCTTATAACACTCATGCAGTTTCTGGAGTATCGGCCTGCTCACCTGGTCACTTGAATCGTGATTATCGAATTCATCAATTTGCTCCATGATTTGTGTGTTGCTTTCGCTAACCCTTTCTCCGATTCTTAGCCCATGCACTGATTCTATATGCAATGNACAAAATTGTGGATTGTAAATTGTAAATTGTGGACTTGTGGAGTTGTAAAAGCTTTATAGAATAGGGGCCTGGTCACTTGAATCGTGATTATCGAATTCATCAATTTGGTCCATGATTTGTGTGTTGCTTTCGCTAACCCTTTCTCCGATTCTTAGCCCATGCACTGATTCTATATGCAATGTACAATGGCTTCGTGATTTGAATTTTTCTGAACATTTGAAGCATCGNGTACAATGGCTTCGTGATTTGAATTTTTCTGAACATTTGAAGCATCGATAGTTAGTTAAATTCTTCGGATGCTTTGATTTGGAAATTTTGATTACTGGCTGTTGCCTGAAAGCAACAATTCTCATGAAGGTAAAAAGACAATAATTATTGAGATCATAATGCTAACGCTAAAAAATTTAAAAGATTTGGATTTGATTTTGCTTTAAATTGCCATACCATGGTGATATTACCAATATTTGTGTTATAAGTCGAGTATAAAATCTTATTAAATTTTTGTTGATTATTATCTTAGAGTAATACTATAGTAACTAGAGGGTGCATTACAAGATAAAACTCAAAAATAACAATANGTTGATTATTATCTTAGAGTAATACTATAGTAACTAGAGGGTGCATTACAAGATAAAACTCAAAAATAACAATAGGGAGATTGAAATTCTAGGTCCCCGACCTAAACCTGGACCTAATTTTGAAATTGGTATCGAATTTGACCACGTGACACGACTTTCTCTTTGGGTTTAAGTTTACGTCCTAATTCTCGACCTAATTTGCTCTCTTTTTAAGTCCTGAATTAGGTCCTAGAATTATTCGACTTTTTTCATTAAAATTAACTTAATTTTAGTTTTTAATTGTTAAAAGTAGTTACTCACAGCACTACTAAACATCATTCCATCAATCCCAGTGCTGTACCGGCATCAGCTGTTGGAAAATTGTGCGATTTTCGTAAGTCGTCTAAAATACTAAATTTAATACTACTCGTTTAAATGCCATGGTCAAGATACCCGATTCTGAACCCCAACACCTGGCACTAAAATTCGACTTTTGGGAATCAGAAAGAAAATGTTACACTGCAGTTCCCTTATAAAGTCTGTCCGTTAGAATATGTCTTCAGAATATGTTATGAGAATGACGTCCTCCAGATCTCCGTCGTTTAAATTTTGTAACACGGAAAGGATATCCTTGTTCATTTTGACTAAAAATTTAAACTGAATTTGATCCTGATTCCAAGTCTGAATTCTGGATAGATGTCTCACGAATGCTTCAGTTGAGAGAATTCAATTACGAAAAATTTCCCTCCTGATATTTTCGTGATGTCATTACGTAGAATTTAAACCCACTACTTTTAGGTCTCCGACCGAACCAGAACCTAAAGAGAAAACTCACGAATTAGGTCCAGGATTAGGTCGGGGACCTAGAATTTCAATCTCCCTANACAAATGCTAAGTCATTCGTTATTCTAATTTTTCGCCAGTGGGTCAACTATGACCACCGCCACCAATATTTTTCACCTGTAGGTCATAATAGACCACGACTTCCGCTTTGTTGCCATTGACTAATAGATGACTAGATAACAGACTAGTTGACACTTGCAGCACTACTATACACGTTACATGAAATACTGTGGTCATAAGTGACCCACAGGTGCGAGGGTGGCTGAATTCTTTTTGTGGATGAAATTGGAGTTAATTCATTCTTTGGAGCGACTGACCACACCCTACAACAATTTGGATAATTATAGTGCGGGAAGTCTCGTCAGNGTGACCCTGCAACAATTTGGATAATTATAGTGCGGGAAGTCTCGTCAGCCAATTAATTTCCATTATTGTATTCTAGTGACAGTTTTTTTTGCATAATGTTAAACTAAATACTTCAGCCTCAGGATGCAATAGAGTTAGTTTTTCTTATTTCAATTAAATTTGAAAATTTGGAAGAAATTAACCTAAATGCTATGGTAACGGGTCACTTTTGTTGACCGGATTGACACTCAATGCCATCCTGTGTATTCCGTTATTTTTGAGTTTTACTTTGTAATGCTCCCTCTTAGTTATAGTATTTATTACTCTAAGATTATTATAGCTTGTCTTTCTGATTCACAATAGTTTTTATCGCACTTTATTTATGAATTAATTCTTACCTATAGTTGTCGCTTGCACTTTTCTTAAACTCTAGCCTATTTCTGTGNTCACTTTATTTATGAATTAATTCTTACCTATAGTTGTCGCTTGCACTTTTCTTAAACTCTAGCCTATTTCTGTGAAATTTGACATGACCAAGAAGTTGCTGTAGTATTCTGAACTTTTTTCCGCACCCAACGTGCTCACAATGATATGGAGTGGAGTCTTCCAAATGAATTTTTCTAATATGGATATTGAGCCGGCTTTTCCGGGGGCACACAAAACTACATTCTGGATAAGAACAATAGATTTTTGTCGTCTTCGTCCTCACGTCAGTTTCTACCTCCTTTCCTAAATTATTCCTCTTCTTCGCTTTTGAACTAGACTCCTGATGACCGAAAACAACATAAATCGTCACATTATGGTTCAATAATATGTCATNCTTCGCTTTTGAACTAGACTCCTGATGACCGAAAACAACATAAATCGTCACATTATGGTTCAATAATATGTCATGTTACAATTGGTCAAGGTGTAACGCGACATCTCAGAGATGAATTTCTCAACGCTGAAATTATAAATTTCTTAAGGTAGCATTATGCGTGAAATTTCCTTTGATCCTTGGAATATATTTTTCCTTAGGAATGGAATGTTAAATTAAATNGGTAGCATTATGCGTGAAATTTCCTTTGATCCTTGGAATATATTTTTCCTTAGGAATGGAATGTTAAATTAAATTAACTTAACTGGCACTACTTTAGAAATCGGTTGTCAAGTCGTTACTGTGTTAAACTATGCTACTCCGAGCCAAATTATAGGCGNTACTGTGTTAAACTATGCTACTCCGAGCCAAATTATAGGCGGTAGCTGGCGTCGAATTCATGAGAACAGGAGGCTAAAGATAAATTTTGGAAGAAACGTCGTTATTGATGCACAAGCGATTACGCAGACGGATAGTGTTTAAAAAGTTTATCCCTATTCTTCACATATTTTTCTTACGTCTAAAACCTTCCTATATTTTCTTAATTTATTTATTTCTTGTACAGCATTATCCAAATTAAGCTATGGCTTCTTTTTCCGCCTTTCACCAAGAACGGCTTCGGGCACGCGGTACACAATTAGTAAATTAATGAAGGTGAAGCTAGCCGACAGAAAATAGTGAGTGCCGGGAGTGAAATTTTTTTATATATACTAATTATTATTATATAAGGTAACTTGTCAATCCCACTATCCCAATATTTTCCCGACACAATACACATCAGCTAGCTACAGATGAATGCATAAGTAGTTAACGCTTTTTGAATATTTTTTTTTGACTCCCGCCTTCCTTGTCTCAAATATTTTATTTGCTGGTACAGTAAAAACGCAATTAGTTGAACCTTGCTACTGTTCAAATTCATTGCCCTGTATAATTTTTACCAAGGTACTCCACGAAGATTTGGGTAAGTGATACGTCAATCGATCGGAAATGTTATATAGATTACGAATGCATTCGTTGTTGGCGCTCAGCTCAAATTTTGCTGTAATTTTTTTGTCATTTTTACAAATAAATGATGTCGAAATGATTCTTTAAACTTTGTTCATGAGATGAGGTTTCTCNTTTTTTTTGTCATTTTTACAAATAAATGATGTCGAAATGATTCTTTAAACTTTGTTCATGAGATGAGGTTTCTCACTCAGTCAGAAATGATGCACTAATGATCAACTTATAGGTAACAACTGCGTCAAGTCAAATTTTGCAAAAAAAAAATCTGACAAATTTTTTTTTGGTTGAATTAATGTTGATAATTGTAACAATAAAGCAGAAATTCACATTGTGTTATAGAACCAACAATAGAATGCCATACCTAATGCATGAGTGGCTGAGGTGAGTGACTAATTATTGCTCTTAATCTGAACAGTTTAGCTGACCAAATTGTAAGTACCATTTGAGAAAGTGTATGNGAGTGACTAATTATTGCTCTTAATCTGAACAGTTTAGCTGACCAAATTGTAAGTACCATTTGAGAAAGTGTATGGCCGTGATCAATTAAAAAGTGTCCGGGAAGTAGAGACACAACTTTGATGAATCAATACAGGAAGCACAAAATTAATACATCTTCAGTTTTATCTGAATCTTCACTTTATTTTGAAGAGTAAGACCAAAGTGAGGGTACAAGGGTTTCAGGAAGGGACTTCGCCTATTAGTAAACTTGCTTGAAAAATATAGTCTTTTCCTGACCCTTGCAATTACGTANAAATATAGTCTTTTCCTGACCCTTGCAATTACGTAGGTAGAGAGGATGTTTTTGTGAATGTTTTTGTTAGATAATAGGCGTATTCACGCAAATACGGATCAGTAACATGCACAATCGTGATTGGGGTAGTTGAGCGTGATACATACCTGTAACGGATATCGCGTTCAGGTAGTTCAGACCATATTTNAATCGTGATTGGGGTAGTTGAGCGTGATACATACCTGTAACGGATATCGCGTTCAGGTAGTTCAGACCATATTTCCCCGCGGCATTCAACGAGCCTTCAGCTCGTTGCTATCGGAGGCGCGCGAAGCGAGCCAGAGATTGCGCCCCGCCATTTCTTTCGCGTGATAAAATACTGATGAAATATTTTATTAACAACCTGNTGATAAAATACTGATGAAATATTTTATTAACAACCTGACCTAACAACCTAACAAATTCTAATCCTAACAACGAATGCATATTAATTATTCCAAAACGTTAAAAACTTCAATCGTTGATCACAGAGAAAAAGTTTATTAGAAAAAATTGGACACTGAATTATTATAAGCAACATTTGTATAAATCATTAGGTCGCTCAAGAGGGACACATAAGACGGTTGTGAAATTTTTCTAAGTTTTTTAAAAATTTTCTAAGTTTTTTAAAATTTAAAAAAACTTGAACAAGTGATCACAGAGAAAAATTTTATTAGAAATAGTTGGTCACTGAACTATTCTAAGTAACANAAAAAACTTGAACAAGTGATCACAGAGAAAAATTTTATTAGAAATAGTTGGTCACTGAACTATTCTAAGTAACATTTGTAGAGGTCATTTTATCGCTCAAGAGAGACACATAACACGGTTGTGAAATTTTTTTGCTGCCCCTTTGGTTAAATCCAACCCGTTAACCTCATTTCCTTCAAATTTCGCACAATTCATTTGCTGNTTTTTTGCTGCCCCTTTGGTTAAATCCAACCCGTTAACCTCATTTCCTTCAAATTTCGCACAATTCATTTGCTGTCTGAAATTTTTTTGGGTGAAACTTTTTACTGCACGGGTTAATTTGAATAATGCTGTATAATAAACATCATCTAAACCGAACTCTTTTCTCTTCCGTTTTACCTAGGACGACCCTCAGTAACAAATTCCTATCCATCAGTTTCGTCTATCCATGATTTACAGTATTCCTTTTTGGTATATCTGTCTGTGCAATCGCAACATGTATTTTTGTCATGCGATATTCGTGTGCATCTGCCAACTTTCCCTGCATTTTCATATAAATTGGTGTCCGCAAAATCTTAATGCAATTATGTTGTGTGTTCAAAACCTATTACGTACTTTTTATTTATGTTTTTAAGCCTTATTATATTTTGTCTTATCTCTCATGTGTGAAACCTTAAGGTATTTTCATCTAGTCTTTTTTGAATGCGAAACATCTTTGGTTTGAATGCGAAACCTAAATTCACCTTTTATTGTTTGTGTATGCACAAAGAGCTTTTAGGTATTTTTGCTGTAATGAATTACGTAATGTAAACAAATGAATTATGTTTTAGATGTGTGAATTACTCATAGTCCTTTTTCATTTTTATATAGTATTCTTACTTTTATTATAACTAGATATGTACTATAAAATAGTTAAAACGCCTTACTAGTGGCGTTGGCAGTATTCGTCCAAATTTAGTAGACTTCTGCACTGGTTGCTGCAGATATGTTGACTGTGAAGAATTTCTTAACCTTTCTATCCGTTGTAATAGTCGTATTCGATTTGATTCAACGATAGTTATAATTGGTTTTTTCCCAAGGTACCCAGCTTCGATTCGTTCTTCAAAATGTGTATTTTTAAATTCATTCCTGGAAATATACATATTAGAGGTGTTTCGAAGGGCATTCATCCGTCCGGTCGAAGATCAAATGGAACGAAAAAACAAAATCGAAGATCGAANCTTTCTTCAAAATGTGTATTTTTAAATTCATTCCTGGAAATATACATATTAGAGGTGTTTCGAAGGGCATTCATCCGTCCGGTCGAAGATCAAATGCAACGAAAAAACAAAATCGAAGATCGAAGGTTCGAAGGATTTGCATGTGGGGTGTCTATCGAATAGTAATAACANAGAAAAAATTGGACACTGAATTATTATAAGCAACATTTGTATAAATCATTAGGTCGCTCAAGAGGGACACATAACACGGTTGTGAAATTTTTCTAAGTTTTTTAAAATTTTAAAAAACTTGAACAAGTGATCACAGAGAAAAATTTTATTAGAAATAGTTGGTCACTGAACTATTCTAAGTAACATTTGTAGAGGTCATTTCATCGCTCAAGAGGGACACATAACATGANGCCTGAAATTTTTTTGGGTGAAAGCGACTTTTTACTGCACGGGTTAATTTGAATAATGCTGTATAATAAACATCATCTAAACCGAACTCTTTTCTCTTCCGTTTTACCTAGGACGACCCTCAGTAACAAATTCCTATCCATCAGTTTCGTCTATCCATGATTTACAGTATTCCCTTTTGGTATATCTGTCTGTGCAATCGCAACATGTATTTTTGTCATGCGATATTCGTGTGCATCTGCCAACCTTCCCTGCATTTTCATATAAATTGGTGTCCGCAAAATCTTAATGCAATTATGATGTGTATTCAAAACCTATACATACTTTTTATTTATGTTTTTAAGCCTTATTATATTTTGTCTTATCTCTCGTGTGTGAAACCTTAAGGTATTTTCATCTAGTCTTTTTTGAATGCGAAACCTGAATTCACCTTTTATTGTTTGTGTATGCACAAAGAGCTTTTAGGTATTTTTGTTGTAATCAATTACGTAATGTAAACAAATGAATTATGTTTTAGATGTGTGAATTACTCATAGTCCTTTTTCATTTTTGTATAGTATTCTTACTTTTATTATAACTAGATATGTACTATAAAATAGTTAAAACGCCTTACTAGTGGCGTTGGCAGTATTCGTCCAAATTTAGTAGACTTCTGCACTGGTTGCTGCAGATATGTTGACTGTGAAGAATTTCTTAACCTTTCTATCCGTTGTAATAGTCGTATTCGATTTGATTCAACGATAGTTATAATTGGTTTTTTCCCAAGGTACCCAGCTTCGATTCGTTCTTCAAAATGTGTATTTTTAAATTCATTCCTGGAAATATACATATTAGAGGTGTTTCGAAGGGCATTCATCCGTCCGGTCGAAGATCAAATGGAACGAAAAAACAAAATCGAAGATCGAAGGTTCGAAGGATTTGCATGTGGGGTGTCTATCGAATAGTAATAACAAGCAGAGGCCATTCTAACGTTCCATTACGTTGTAAATTGAGAAATTAGAATTTTATTTCTATATAAAAAATATAATTAAACGCAAAGAAGTTTTCAGTATTTGTAATTGTAACCAGTTCGTTTTAAGTTAGGATGGAGAAAGGTAAGAATTTCTCCGTTTACTGGAAGTAGTTTAATTAAAAAATTAGTATTTAAAAACTAATCAGGTTGTGCGGAAGGCTGTCCCGTCCATTTGGCGAATTACCCAGTACATAAATTTGGGTAAGAAATAGCTGAGAAAGTAGTAATACGTCATTTCATGATCCACAAAAAACAACAAACGAGTGATACCATTTTATAAAATGAATGAAAACGTGTGTAAGTCGACCACGCTCAAATTGTGAAATTTAACCTTCGAAACTTCGATCGAAGACTTCGTCGAAGATTGCCAAGAAAATTTGAAAGTTGAAGCTTCGATATTTTGAAAACTTCGGTCGAAGTCTTCGAGTTTTCGAAGCTTCGTAACACCACCTCTAATACATATTATATATAATATAAATATATAGTTAGGTTTATTTCTAAAAATTCCAGCATTGAATTGAATTGAATTGAATTGAATTGAATGTAATTTATTTAGGTGTCACAAGAATCATTTTAGATACAAAAATGTTAAATGAGCATTAATTGTTGAAAATGAGTTACAATCGCTAGAAAAGCAATGGTATTAATTTGTGAACTTTATATATATATAATTTGCATTCTAAAAATTATCTGAAATTCAAAATATCTTACCTAGCAGTTGACGCCAGTTTGTCATGTTCCTGTCGAACATATTGGAGAATGGTTGAAAGTGATGGTTCATTCTGCCCCAAAGGGTCCACAGGGTAGTCGGAGTTTACCACGCGAGCTTTTATAGAAGATTCGATGACACATCTGTAGTGCTCAAGCTGTCGCTGTAAATTTTGAATAGTACGAAATAGAAAATTAATTTCTCTATTGTTCTGGAGACACAACTGGCAGTAATTGACGTCATGAAACACAGACTCTAGGTATGGATCCAAATTGAGTACTTTGAAGAGTGAAGATGCACACTCAAGTGACCAATGAGAAAAGTCGTAACTTTCACACTGTCTAGTCTGAGCGTCTCCACCACAGATGAAGCATACAGATATCTTTATCTTTCCATCATAGAGACTTATTATATCAGTATTAGTTGATTCGTCTTCCATTTTTGATTTATTATTCATTTACTCACACATCTGAAGAACAAAATATGGAAGTTAAACATTTACGTACACATTTTAAAATGTAGGAACTCATTTAAGAACTAAACACATTTTTATTTTAAACACTCCAAGTTTTGTGTATTCTGATAGCGATATTCTGCACAATATTCATATTAGGCCAGTGCAAAATTCGCACGAAAGGGAGGGGGTTTAGTTGAGGCGCAACATGTAAGCTCGGTATGTGAGTAAATCTGAGAGTTAATTACAATTTTTGATCCGAGATAGCAGATACTAAAAAAGAACTTTTCGTGTTTACGTAATCCATGCAGGAGCGTAAATAATTTTACGTGGTTTAGAGTGGGTGTGAAAAACTATTGTTTTGGAGACGCTAAAGAAGAAGAGTTTCGATTCAATGTTGGACATGATAGATAAATCACATGTCACAACTTAGTGTTCTAAAATTTCAAAAATATTAAAAATCAAAAAAAAAAATTTTTTTTTAATGTTTATAGTAAAGTGCAACCTTAACGCCCGTTCCATGCTTTTTCCAAAACCAGCTTTTTCAGGAAAATTTTTCTGAAAAAGTTTGAAAAATCAATCCATACTTTTTCATTTCGTTGTCATTGTGTTTTTCACCCGTTGTTTGAAAAAAAATTTTCTGAAAAAACAATTACATAACTTTTTCTTTTCATTGCGAACTCCGATCGTCGTGTGAAGTTGAACCGTCTCTACTTTTTCGGAAAACGGTACGAAAAAAGATTTGAAAAAGTATGTATTGCCATCCAATTTAGAGTACGTCATGACAACTTTATGAAAAAAGAAAACACGACGATTTGAAAAAGCATGAAACGGGCGTAATTCACGCCAAATTTCATTTTATTGGATCTAAGGTCATTCAAATTGATGTGAATTTGTGAAATAGCCAACTTTATATTATCTAAATTCCGATTTTTTTCAAAATGGACTTTGCGTTAGGCATTTTTGGGTTATTTCTAGTCGATAGCTAATAGCTACCCCAGATAGCCGAATTCGAATGTTTTGAAAAAAAATATATATTTTGCGAAAAGAAATACTAAATTCAAAATAGAATATGATACACCTAGAAAAATGAATTCGGTGTATGCAAAAAAATTTGAGCCCAATTTGTCTACAGATGTAAAGGTAACAAAGAGGAACTAAAATTATATATCTGATTTTGTACCCTTGCCTCGCTGCGCAAACCCCCTTTCCACTCCACTCCCCTGAGGATTGGATTACATCTACTAAATGACAACTGATAAGTTGCCGAATGGTATTGTACTTGGCATGGAGAAATATTTAGCTACAAGACCAACAGTTTGAGAAAACGGATATAAAATCTGAATTATAACCCCAATAAAATTTTCACATTTTGGAACCTAAACGTGTTTACTAATTTGCTTTCACTAACTTTTTTTGCTACTTTTCACGCTTAAATTCTTGCATTTACAAAGCAATTATTGATTTTTTAAATGGTTATAGTAAATAAATCAAATTCTTATTCTTTGTCCTACAATATTGAAACAGTTGACCTGAAACCTGAAAAAATACAAGAAGTTACAGCTGAACATGGATTAAGGGATGGCCTAAGCGAACATAAAATTGGAATTGGAATGAAATATGGAACTGGTCGAAAGGAGAAGCATCCGGGAGTGACCTCAATTTAATGAAACTTCGTGCCAAGTCAACTCCATTTCTCAAGGAACTTTTTAAGAACGAGAATTTTGAAGAACTGTCACCGATTTGTTGATGGAGAACATTCAAGAGTCAAGTTAATCATTCAGTTATGAACTTCCTCGGAGCTTCATCAACATCAACGGGCCTAGAAAGTACATTTTCTACTTTTAGAATTGTTCACCCATAAATACGGAATCGTTTAAGAATTGAAAAGGCTGCGAAGCTTGTCTTCATTCTGCAAAGTCTTAAGAAATGATAGTAAACTGATTCGTAAACATGAAACTGTACTCACTTGTGCGTTCTGTGAGTTTAGTTTCGTGTTTAAAAAAAATTTCGTTTTTTTAAAGATTTTTTTTCCGGACTTTTGCATATCTCCACGAATCATGACATTAGAGGACTTTAAAGACNACTCAAGTTAATCATTCAGTTATGAACTTCCTCGGAGCTTCATCAATATCAACGGGCCTAGAAAGTACATTTTCTACTTTTAGAATTGTTCACCCATAAATACGGAATCGTTTAAGAATTGAAAAGGCTGCGAAGCTTGTCTTCATTCTGCAAAGTCTTAAGAAATGATAGTAAACTGATTCGTAAACATGAAACTGTACTCACTTGTGCGTTCTGTGAGTTTAGTTTCGTGTTTAAAAAAAATTTCGTTTTTTTAAAGATTTTTTTTCCGGACTTTTGCATATCTCCACGAATCATGACATTAGAGGACTTTAAAGACAGTTTTTAAAGACTGAAGTTTTTGTTCACTTAGAAATAATTTTGGGGAAATAAATGTGAGCAAAAATTTCAGTTTTTTTTTAACAATTTTCGGATGTTTGCGTTTATACACGAATCGTAACATTTGAAGACGTTCGATAGGTTGTGTAGTAACTTGCAAACTAACAACCTAACATATATAAATAGATTTATTTATTTAACAATTTTTATTTATTTTTTTTAAATAATTATATTTTTTAATAATTTCTTATAATCTTTTATAAGGAATTAGTTTCTGGAAAAATGTCTGAAACGTCTCCAAATGTCATGATTCGTAGAGAAATGCAGAAAGCCATAACAAATGTTTTTGAAAAAAGAAACTAAAATTTTTTGGTACTTTGAAAAATTTGTTCGAGAACAAAAATNAGAAACTAAAATTTTTTGGTACTTTGAAAAATTTGTTCGAGAACAAAAATCTTTCAAAGACTGTCTCAAATGTCTTCAATCTCATGATTGGTGAAGATATGCAAAAATCCGAAAAAAGTTTTGTTTACAAACTTTCGACCACCCTTAAGGATATACCCCAACCCTAGGTTATCAATGTGTTTGCAATTTCAAAATAATTAGATAAACTAATAAATTTCTGTTATTCACTTTGTTTATGAATCTCACTTGCAGTTCAATACTTTTACCTGGCTGCGTAAAGTTAGCAGATCATCACCATAAAGTCAGCAGAACAGCAGATCAGACCACAAAGTTAGATCCCTAGCACCATAAAGTTAGCAAAATATTGGGTGAAAATCATAAAATTAGCCGACTTAGCAGAAAAAGAGCCATAAAGTTAGACAATCCTCACTCCAAAGTTAGCAGATCAGCAATAGTGGAACAAAAAATTAGACCGTAAAGTAGACTGATCACCAAATACGACCGTAATGTTAGAAAACCTGAAAATAAAACCGTAAAGATAGCTCATCAGAAATCGTAAAGTAGGCCGATCAGAATAAGTCGACCAGAAGATCAATTCGCAAAATTAGCAGAGCAGTAATGCTCATATCAGCTGATCATATCAAACATTTGTTTCAGAGCAATTCCCTATGCATAGTAGCAATTTTCATGCGCAGTTAGCGTTGATTGATTACTAACATCGCAGTATCCATTTTATATTTTTATACATGTGCAGTAGAGAGTACGCCGACCTAAATATGCTCACGTATCAGCTCATCATTTAACACAAATGTTTCTGACCAATTTCCATTCGCATTAAGCACTGATTGATGATTATCATGCGTAATATCCATTTTATGTTAGACATGCACGGTAGTAGTTACGCTGTCTTAGACATGCGCTGCGCATATCTAAGACAGNATATCCATTTTATGTTAGACATGCACGGTAGTAGTTACGCTGTCTTAGACATGCGCTGCGCATATCTAAGACAGCGTATCAACTGATCATATCAAACAATTGTTTCAGACCAATTCCCATGCGCAGCCTCCAGTTTGTGTTGATAGACACGCGCAGTAGTAAATACTCTGTCCTAGGCATGAGCACGTTTCATCTGATCATATCAAACAATTATTTCAACCAATACCTGATTAACGAGTTTTCATTACACAGTTCACAAAAACAAACATCAATTTTAAAAATACAGTGTAATACACTGTAATTGAAATTTGAATAGTACCGGTACTTACAAAATAAATAAAGTAAATAACGAAGTGGTTTATCCATATATAGTTATAGGTAGCTTAGAAAATAATATTATTTAACGCTTTAAGGCAAAATGATGAGCAGTATTTACTACTATGCATGTCTAACAACAAAATGGATATTGCACATGTAAATTGATCTGAAACAGTTGTTTGATATGACCACGTGATACGTGCGCATGTATAGGACAACGTATTTGCTAACGGGCATATCTAACAACATAAAATGGATACCGCGATGTGGGGGGATGGGGTTTTGGTGGGAGGGATGCAGAGGAGAGAATATGGGAGAGAGGGATGTGAGCTGATCGGATATTGGCCGGAGGGGATATCGGTGCGTTGGGTGTGAGCGATTGGACTTGGTAGGAAGAGATGTGGGCGGGAGGGACTTGGGGGTAAGAGAAATGGCGTGGCCAGTATGGATGCTATTAGGGAAATCTAAATTGACAACATGCCTTTGCTATTTTATGTTATTGACAGATGGCATCTACATCGTATACTGCAAGCGCCGAAAACCAATTTGTCATCGACACCTTTGTGACGTTATTTAAGAAGGGCCGAATTTTAAGGGTTAAGACAGCGTATTTACTAATGCTCATTTAATAACATCAAATTGTTACTGCTTATGTTAATGATCAGTCAACGCTTGGGAATTGCTCTGATATATTTGTTTGATAAGATCAGCTGATATGAGAATTAGTGCTCTGCTAACTTTACGTTTTGATCTCCAGGTCGGCTAATTCTGATCGGCCTACTTTACGATTTCTAATCAGTTTTCGGTCTTATTTTCAGATCGGCTTACGCTGGTCGGTCTTATCTGCTGATCACTTTGTCCTACTTTACGGTCTAATTTTTTGGTCAGCTATTGCTGAGCTCCTAAATTTGAGGATGCAGATTGTCTGACTTTAAGGCACTATTTCTGCTAGTCGGCTAATTTTATAATTTTGGCATAATATTCTGCTAACTTTATGGATCTAGGGAGCTAACTTTACGGTGTGATCTGCTGTTCTGTTAACTTTACGCAGACTTTCTATACCTTTATCATTTTAAATCATAAATGGGCAAACAACCATTTCGTTTGCCTACTATAAAAGTGAAACGTATGGTTATGGTTCAACTATCTTCTGCTTGCTGAAAGATATTCCTAAGCCGGAGCAGTCAATTGCTCTAGCTTTAGCAATATTCTTTATATATTCCTTTTGAGTTAGTGTAATGGCTAGATAGCCTGCTCAGCAACACCTGTGAGCCATACGCCTAAAGCTCCCCTCTTCCCTAATTATATGCTTATGCTCCTTCGATTTGGTAACAAACAGTTGTAATTCCTGTTGTACTTCTGCTGTTTACTAACAAATTTTATTTTAAGCTGTGATACAATTGACAAATGATTGAGAACGAAAGATATGTGAATTGAATAGAGAAAAATGACTTAACATTAGATTCCCCATCTCGAATAAAAAATAGTGTTCTCCATGACTCTGACTCAGGAGTCATGACTCTGACTCTGACTCTCATGACTCTGACTCCCAGGGTTTTTGGGAGTCGGAGTCATTTAATGACTCTGACTCCAAGGGTTTTGGGAGTCAGAGTCATGACTCTGGAAGTCGACTCCCAGACTTGGGAGTCATGACTCTTTTGAAACATGCGCACATGGGCATATGGGACTATTTTTTAACAAAATTTACATGCAAATATTATTTCGATAGTTATTTTTGCAAAGAAATATTTAAAAAAAAGTAACAAATTGTTTATTCAACCTGATGATAGTGGCTTTTTTAGTTTCTTGTTGTCAAGGAAACTTAGAAAATTAGGAAACTTAGAAACAAAGAGACTAAATGTATAAAAAAAAAATTCAATTTCAGACCCGATTTTCCATTTTTGTATCATGTAAAGAGTCAGAGTCATGACTCTGACTCCGGCCAAACTGGGAGTCATGGAGAACACTAATAAAAATGCATTGGATGGGAGCCAAATAATGTAAGTTCTTCCCCACTATAATTATTTGTCAAATTGCGATGTGTTTCTAATAAAACTAGAATGATGCTAAAATTATGGCCATGAGATTCTGATAAATGTGTGATTTTTACACACAAAAACAAATAGCAACTTTGTTTAAATTGATTTTGAAACAGGTGAGTTTAATGGTTTTTGTAGGGAAATACTTTCGCTAGCTATGGAAACAAATGCAGGTGAATCGACTTTTAAACTGCTAAACGTTGGTAGGAGTAAACCTTTAAATGTGTATGTTTATACAGTAATCTATTACCAACCTCAACCTACGAAGGTGAGGAATCCCGCAGCAGTTAGAAAAAGTAATAAGCACATCTAAAATTTAAGCACGCTTTGGATGTGACCATGAGCTTAACCTGGAGCAGCGTGTCCCTACCCCGCAACTGAAGGAACCTAGCGTACTCTGTATATCATACAAAATTGTATAGCCGCATCGTACCAGTACCCTTTACCTGATTCAAAAATTATTTTGCATAGAAAAGTTAGAAAGTTGTTAGACTATCACAAAACTGCAAACTTGATAAAGAAAGACCAAAGTGACTGGCGCCAAACGGTTACAACAACGCCTGGCAAAAATATCACGTTAAAATCACATTTTCGGTTATCAGAGAAATAAACCATCGTATAAATCACCCAATTTTTACCACCAACAACAAAGTCAAATAAACGTGCTTACATACCCAATAAATAGAAACTGATGGGGAGATATCGGGCCAAAGTCGTATATTTTACCGGGCCACAACCGTTTTTGGCCCCAGTCTTCAATCGGTCCAACGTCAGATTAGTGCCTGACGGGCCAATAACGGGTGATGACCGGCTTACTCACATATTTCGGACGGTCTGATTATTATCCAACACTATCGATTGTGCACCATTTTCCGCCCGATCATTTTAGCAAACCATTAAATTCTTTGGAAAATATGTATCATGAATGATTTAGAAATAATAACTAAGTCAACAGATCGCAAATTTGCAGAATATGCATAACAATAATAAATTTCTAATGATAATAATATAACATTTTGATTTTAGAGACCTNTAATAAGCACATCTAAAATTTAAGCACGCTTTGGATGTGACCATGAGCTTAACCTGGAGCAGCGTGTCCCTACCTCGCAACTGAAGGAACCTAGCGTACTCTGTATATCATACAAAATTGTATAGCCGCATCGTACCAGTACCCTTTACCTGATTCAAAAATTATTTTGAGTAGAAAAGTTAGAAAGTTGTTAGACTATCACAAAACTGCAAACTTGATAAAGAAAGACCAAAGTGACTGGCGGTTACAACAACGCCTGGCAAAAATATCACGTTAAAATCACATTTTCGGTTATCAGAGAAATAAACCATCGTATAAATCACCCAATTTTTACCACTAACAACAAAGTCAAATAAACGTGCTTACATACCCAATAAACAGAAACTGATGGGGAGATATCGGGCCAAAGTCGTATATTTTACCGGGCTACAACCGTTTTTGGCCCCAGTCTTCAATCGGTCCAACGTCAGATTAGTGCCTGACGGGCCAATAACGGGTGATGACCGGCTTACTCACATATTTCGGACGGTCTGATTATTATCCAACACTATCGATTGTGCACCATTTTCAGCCCGATCATTTTAGCAAACCATTAAATTCTTTAGAAAATACGTATCATGAATGATTTAGAAATAATAACTAAGTCAACAGATCACAAATTTGCAGAATATGCATAACAATAATAAATTTCTAATGATAATAATATAACATTTTGATTTTAGAGACCTAATGTTTACTTCTATAACACTGAGAGATGGGTAATTGAGACTTAACAGCTTCGGAGAAATATGAAATGATAATGTATTTTACCACCAAATTCATATATGTGAAATTAAATAATGGGAGAACGATGTATGAGTTATTTGTTCTTACCAATGAAACATTTGCCAAGAATAGAATCCCGAATGATGCTTTCCCTCCTCTCCCACAGAAATTCAACTTTTTGGAGAACTGCCTATCTAAAACTGACGCGAGGATCCGCTTCACAAATGCTCTCGTGTCGTTACCTCCTTTTGACACCATAAATTCCACCTGCATTTCAATGTAAAACACCTTTTAGAATTCTAAATTAGAGATAGCATAAAAAGTAAAAAATTTCTTACGGTCGCTTTATAGTTCTCTTCAATCGCTAAGCAATTGTGTATTTCCCTGTAATCTTGACCATTCTTGACTGGAAACTTTAATATACACAAGGACTTATTTGGAAGATGANCGTCTTATTTGGAAGATGATGGGTGTCATGGTTTCCAAGCAGTATGAATACGTCTTCTCTTAGAGCAGCCAATTCTCTCAGAACTGTCCACTCAAATTCTATATTAGAAAATTAAATTCTACGCTCAGATTGCTTTTGAAATATTTTGAAATGAGGTTCTATGCTACTCCTTTCCCTCAAATACTCTAGCCTATGTTAGGTCGATTAGTAGGATTTGTTATACAGAGGAAAGAAAAGTAGATAGGAGTCAAACCTCATTTCGAAACAATGGAAGAGTAGGGCTTAGAAAGGTTAACTGAAACTTAATTTTTATGTTTTGCTTACTGTGCCGTTGTGGAAATCCCTCCGTTTGAAGTTGAATAGGTGAAATATTAGCCGCGTTGATTGAACCTATTAATTTTTAGCTTAAGTTTAGCTTGAATTTTACATTGTAAATTTAACTTGCAGCTATTTTGCTTAGCCTGATTTTGGCTATTCAATGGAGTCAACGGAACTTCATTGGTGACACAAGTAACGTCATCAGATATTATTTGCTGTCGTAATTTTGTTTGTAGGGATGGATTCTGATCCACATTAAAATTAACGGTGCGTTTCCTGATCCTAGGTTTGTTTGCCATGATCTCTGTGTCCGTGCTGTCAAGGTTAGTTACAGGATCAGATACAAACTTCGCGCAAGCTCTCCTTGCGTTCTTGTATGTTTCTATAACAAGATAATGACATTATACATAACGTGGTACCATAAGATTAGTGTTCCGCGCAGCTCAGCAGATTATATGAGGTTGAGCCGCGGCACAGGATTTTTTAACTAAGGTTTAGGTAACTAAGGTTTTTTTAGCTTGTCTCTTATTAAGGCTCTTTATTTTTTACTGAGTCTACTGAACTACAATGTAAAGTTTCGCAATTGAATAATTCAGGCAGAAAGTGGTTAGGCTCCGAGCAAGTCAAGTGATAGACGATCCATCACCAGTTTAGATGAGTCGTAAAAACAAATTCAGCGGCTCTTAGCTCAGATCCGATTTCTTGAGCCTGAGTTTTGCGCAACACTATCACAGGCGAAGTCAGCGTTACCACAAATTATTTCCCACTTGTTTCCTAATTACTTTACATAAAAAAACGAAATCAGAACGTGACGTGCGGGTTGGAATAAATAGTTCATAATTGGGTTGGGCATTAAAAATGTTCAATTAAAGAGCATTTACTGCAATATTTCAAAACTGTGGCTAGGTGATCAATCCAGTCACTAGTGGGTTGCAAGATGAAACAGCGTCCCTTGTGACTTGCCAGCCGGAGGTACAGAATTATCAAACCAACCCCCTTCTAAGTTTGCGGCGCATTAAAGCCTAAAATTCACTGAGTGGTTGAATTTGTTTTTTTTACAGAACAGATTAGCTAGATTTAGTACTTATAAAATGTACTGCTGTCGTACACGAATGAATAGTATTCTTACTAACGGATCGTAATGTTTCAACATGGCTTCTGTGAATTTCGAATTTTGAATTTCGAGCCAGAATGGCTCGAAATGACTCTAACGGCTTTGAGAGACTTGGGGCCGAATTTAAGTTAGCCACTTTAATGTTCGCAAATTCGAGTGACACTCAAGTGAATCCTAAAATGGAGAAATGGAATTCAAGATTCTTTTTTTATCAAATTCCACTCAAATCGACCAGGAGAGAAGCTGGTGTGAAGTTTCGAATGAGGTCTTACCTCACTCGAGACAACATTTCTAATGATTTACACCGGTTTGATTTGATTCAATTCTGTTAGTTTGTTTTAATTTTTGCTAAATTACGTTAATGTACCGGTTAATATCGCTTGCTTTGCAAGCAAATGACTTAAAACAGAGAAGACTTGTTCCGAGGAACTCCATTGATTTTTCAAATCCAATTGAAGCTGACTCTGATTGGAAATTTTGTTTAAGGATAGATTTACGAAAGACACTGTAATTCATGTGATATTCTCATTAGTGGAGTCTAACCTGAAGTCTGGACCATCACTACAATGTCAACCTTGGCCACAACTTCTTTTCACCGTATGGTTCTTTTGTAAAAGGTCTTTCCAAGTGAAGTAGGTGACACTATAGAGCTATCTCAACCTACTGTACATAGAAATATAAAAAAGGGTGATTGTTTACTCCTAAGCTCACGTAAAAGTAGAAATCCGATTGAACGTGAGTTCGGAAAACTAAAACCAAAATTCCATTGCCTTGGGAGTACTCTTCAAACATAACTTACAACATCTTTGGCAGTTATTGCCGCTTGTGTCGTGCTTCGTAACATCTTAGTTAAAATTAATGAATTTAGAAGAAGTTGAAGATAGTGACCAGGTCGAGGACGGTGAACTTCTTGCCCATTCTCTAAACTCAACAGCTGCNTTAGAAGAAGTTGAAGATAGTGACCAGGTCGAGGACGGTGAACTTCTTGCCCATTCTCTAAACTCAACAGCTGCCACTCTGTCTTACAGGCAATCTGTCGTTGATTCTTAATTCAATTGAGGACTCTGTTTTTCTGAAGTCGCACAGAGGCTGCGCAGGTGTGTCAACCGATGTTTACCAAATTTGGCACACTATTTGATACATACGTTATTAGAATATCCCCCAAATATTTCTTAATTTGACGCATTAGTTTCTCCACAATTGAATTTTTTTTAATTACGAAGAAAGTTTGATAAAATTTTATGGAGTATNTTTGACGCATTAGTTTCTCCACAATTGAATTTTTTTTAATTACGAAGAAAGTTTGATAAAATTTTATGGAGTATAATGAACTTTGTTTTTAATTTCTGCCTATCTCATAATTCACCCCCTTCTACCCAGAAAATTAATCAAAAAATTTTGAATCAAAATATTTATTTTTTTTTCAAAATTACGACAAAACTTTGAAAAATTCTCAAACTTTTAGTATCCATTGGGATTAGATAAGCGGAAGGAAGTTTTGATAATACGGAACAAAATGTCGAAAAAGTGCATTGGAGGAATCATTATACTAAAAAAGTTATGATTCTTTGAAAATTTTTGAAAATTTCTTGGGTTAAGTGGTTATTTACAAGCGGTTTTATTATTTTGAAAAGAATTAAAGTATGGCTTATGTGAGCGTCAAGTTTGAGTCCAAGTTATTTAAATAATGATAGTCTTGATCTGCTCGACGCAATAGCGTGTCACAAATATTTGAAACTCTATGATAGTGTTTTATAAAAAAACACTTCAAAACAGTTCTTATAAACACTTCAAAATGAAACACTTCTATTGATTTGAAGCTTTTCATTTCAGTAGGATTGGTATGGAGGGCGGCGGCAAATTCAAACATCATTTGGCTGTGGAGGCATCAGAGGATTTCCCATTCCTAGCAACCTATAAAAACGAAATAACACATTTTAATTAGTGATTTGGTTTTAATGAAAATTTCNCTTTCCCATTCCTAGCAACCTATAAAAACGAAATAACACATTTTAATTAGTGATTTGGTTTTAATGAAAATTTCGTTCAAATTCAGTAAGAAACCAATTTTATATTCACCTTATCATATTATTTGAAATGGCTTGAAATTACTGTTTCCAAATTCACCAAAAAGGAAATTTTTGCCAGAAGAAAAAAAGTAGCAAAAGTGAGATTTACATTNTTTCCCATTCCTAGCAACCTATAAAAACGAAATAACACATTTTAATTAGTGATTTGGTTTTAATGAAAATTTCGTTCAAATTCAGTAAGAAACCAATTTTATATTCACCTTATCATATTATTTGAAATGGCTTGAAATTACTGTTTCCAAATTCACCAAAAAGGAAATTTTTGCCAGAAGAAAAAAAGTAGCAAAAGTGAGATTTACATTTGGACTTCCGTTCAGACGTGTAATAGCATGTCCTTCAAAGGCATGGATTCCCGTGGAAATTGCTATTTAGTCACGTGTTATGCATAGAAGTAATGCAGACAGTGTACGTTACGTTTTTTGTTATTTTAAGGTGCACGATTAACACTACTTCTTTTAGCAATACAAAATAGAAATAAACCAATAGATNGTTTTTTGTTATTTTAAGGTGCACGATTAACACTACTTCTTTTAGCAATACAAAATAGAAATAAACCAATAGATGACGCGCACAGTACTGTAACATTACCTCCGTTATATTTTTCTAACAATCAGCTCAATTCAAGCGTACGACATGATATCGGATGGAAAATCATTTACTAGAATTTAAAGCATGTCTTAGGAGATCTCTTAAACACATTTTCAACGTAAAATCGCAATACTGCTTTAAATTTTTTTCTTAACTGTGAGTGGATGCTGCAATAAATGAGCGATAAGGACGAGCTTTATGATTACGTATCTGCCTTGGCTGCGTTTCGACAATGACTTCTAAATAAAATATTTTCTACTATTTTTATTGTTACGAGGCTACACCGGCCTCAGTTCAATTTATATATTAATTTCCACCGACAGCATTCCGGATGATTTTAATAAGGAAACCACATTTATTTTAATTTTTTAAACGGTTTGTACGCNTTCCACCGACAGCATTCCGGATGATTTTAATAAGGAAACCACATTTATTTTAATTTTTTAAACGGTTTGTACGCTGCAAACAGGACGGCTTCAGATAGGACGTTCAGATAGTTCAGATAGGATGAAAGATTTTTATAGCAACACAGAGCAGAATCTGAAATTATTGTTTGCTGTAGCAAGTTGTTAGGTTGTTAATGTTATATTTTGTGTTATAAGCTCCACAAAAAATAGCATAAATAATATTTTTTGTTTTACTGCAACAGTACTGTTGGTGTATTGAGTCCGTATAATAAAAGGAGACTTTACGATATGTTGTATTCATTGTTGGATATATAACAACGGTTTCTCCAAACCTGACACCCAATATAATACGACTTGACTATTTGACCATGTGAAGTGTTTGATTGTCCCTATATAGAGATGCCTGCAGCTGGTTTTGCCGTTCACTGAGTTTATTTAATTATACTACATTTGCCTATGAGAATTAATCGACTGTGTCAAGAATTTGCAGGATAGGAAACATTTGCTTTGCTTTTAAGACTTCTGAAAAAAACAACAATTTTCCCATTTTCCACCGTTTGGTTTTAAAATTAAGGTTTCTCTAGGCATGTTAATGTTTCGGATCAGGATCCGAAACGAAACGATAATTCCGTTTCCAAGTTTTAGGGAAACGTTAAACTTCAGATTCGTTTCGTATGTGGGGAAGGCATGATCCGGAAACGTGCCGGAAACGATCGGGAAACGGTAATAAATTTTACTTATGTTAACAATCAAAATAATTGATGCTAATTTACTTTATGGGAATACGACGCGGAAACATGCAATTTCAGCATATTGCACCTTCACAAGTTTCTGACTTGCCGATTTGTTTCAGCTTTATCCTAGTGAAATTCTTTTAACTTTAATTTTCTGAATTACTTAAACTTTTGAAATTTTCTATTGACTTCAAATTGGTTCTGCTTTTGACTGTTAAATAGCCATCTCTGTGTGTTGGTTCAGTTGTATCAATAGTGCTAAATAAATAATCCATGATGATCTTGTATAATGCATGATATAAATCATTATCGATTTGGCACATTTTTCGGATATTTTGTGATTCTGTGATTTTGTGATTGTGATTTTGGATATTCTATGATTTCAAATGATGAGATTTGGTTAGTTGACATATCGCACAAGATATTCTAAAGAATATCACAAACAGGATTTAATCAGCAAAGTAAACTCGCAGTGTATGCATCAGTAACTAACCAATGACAAATTGAGACCAATTCCTTAGTCGAATTAATCTTGCAATTTGTAAGTTAATCACATATTCTGATCAACTTCAAGTACTAGCAGGACTTTTGCCTCTAAATAGCAACGGCATTTTTTTTGTTTAAATGATCAACGTTGCTTTGTTCTATCTATTCTTTCTTTGTGTACAGGTTTTCTGAATTAGTAGCTTTTTCGAGCTTAGTATTTAAGGAAAAGCTATTAGGTCAGCACTTAGTTTCCTTCATGGTCCATATTTGTTACTGGAATCTACCAAAGTTTCTGAAACAAAATTGATCAGGAATCAGTAGAAATAAACTGTTCCAGGATTTTCATTTTTGCAATTGTACATGAATTACAAAAAGAATGAAAAATTGGTGTATATGAAATTTTTGAATTTCTTATTGCTCTTGGATTGTTTCCTTATCGTTCCGTTTCGTTTCGGATTGATAGAAAAAGTAANGCAATTGTACATGAATTACAAAAAGAATGAAAAATTGGTGTATATGAAATTTTTGAATTTCTTATTGCTCTTGGATTGTTTCCTTATCGTTCCGTTTCGTTTCGGATTGAAAACTCAGTTTATCGTACCGTTTCGTGTCCATTGTAGAAACGAAGCGAACATATGCGTTAACATGTCCAGGTTTCTTTCACGTATTTGTCTTCATTGTGAATTATTAATTTTCTTTCCAATTAACGACCGAAAAAAGTCGAAGTTTTCATTTTTTAAATGAAATTACAATATATCTTACAGTTCGGTGTTATACTGCCGCAACTCAGCGATGGTGTTATTCTTCTCTGTCATTTCCAGCTGCAAACGAGTCTGTTGGTTCTGCAGCAGAGTGTTTTGGTTCTGGAGCAGAGTGTGTTGGTTCTGGAGCCGTTCCATACCCGGAGATCTAGAAAACGAAGTCAGTGACCATTACTGTACTTTTTTTTGAACTGGCGCTTCATTTTGAACAGGTTTTTAGATGATTATTAGTAATAAGCATTGCTGGTCGCGCGGTAAATACATCATGTTGTTGTTTATTTGTAAAAAATGATTTACACAGGGATCCATTTGCATAGAATAAATTTTGTTGAAGATTTTTCATTGGTTTTATGCTACGTTACACGTATCTTTTTAAATTTTCCGCAAGATTTTCATAACTTTGGCAATGATTCAATAAATAAAGTCAGCAAATTTTAGCAATACGAACCCAGCGGTATAGTAATATATAATGCAATTAATTAATTTACTTACATTCCGCTGAAGTGTGGGTAAAATTTCCTCACGCATTCATTTGAACAATATATCTGGGAGCTCTTCCTTTTTTCTTGATATAACTGAGAGTAACAACTTTTACAATTTCGGAAATAGATCGGAGGTGGTTGATGAGGGATCGGTGGAGCCAACCTGCAGAACAGTTATTACAGAGAGATTAGCAAATTGAATTGCATCAATGCATCAATAAGACACTGGAAATTGCATGATTGAAAATTTCTTGACCGTCAAATATGTACAAGTCTGATCGATAATGGATGCAGAATACAGTATACATGCTTAATTTAATGAACTCATCTGGCATCAATAAAAAACCTAACAGTCTGTAAGTGTAGATATTAGACTTAGACAACCCACACGAAGCAAAGTGAAAAACGAATTTTCACAAACTTCCCACCAACCCATTGACACCAGGGTTCGACCAGGGTTGCTAACTAGTATCGTGATTAGTATAACCAATACAGCTACTTTGGACAAAAACCTTTGGTATCGGGATTTTATTTTAAAAAAACTATCGGTGTAGGTATAAGTATCGGGATTTTTTAAGTATAGGTATATTGTTGGACCATTTGAACATGAATATTCGCTGGATTTGAAATTCAAAAATTAGATAATAAATTAGACTTGTGTACGGCAGATCTACACACTTACTAATTTTGTTTTATTTCTAGATTACACATACTTCCAAAAACTCAGTAAGGTGATACATGGATGGAAATTTAGAACAGATTAACAATATGGCATTTTTTGTTGGCGATTGAGCCAAATTTGATATATCTTTTTGAAATCTAAGCAAAAAAAATTTTTGTTTTGGATGTATACATACGTTTCCAAAAGATATTACATCGTCTGACGATATAATATTCATCAATATTAATCAAGCCACAATATTAGAGTTACTTTCACTGACAAAATACAGGCAACTCATGATATCTAGCCTGGGAGTATACTTTGTCATTAAAATAAAAAATGTAAAAAATTTTACACCCGTAAACTCAACTTACGTTTAAATGTTCTTTGGGCGTATTTGAAAATAACAATTTCTAAGTTTGGCTTGAACGACAACAATTTATGTGAGATTCGAAATAGACTCTTAATTTATAATCAATGTCATGTTACTGTCACACATGTCTCGCACCTCAATTCTTGATGGGATTCTGCAAATATTCCTTTATTCTGAATCAACTACTTGGTATTAAAGCAGAATAATTCTTATTGATTTCATTTTTATGAAATTGTTTTATCGCCCGACACTTGTTTTATCGCTTATTATGGTTAATAAGCAAAAGCAAACAATGTGTCAACGCAAAATATCAATCCACATTCTAGCCTAGTTGCATTATCCAAAAATTGCGAAAAGTAGACCCCCTATACTTCATATCCCATCATCATGAGTCATGGCCAACAACCATGACCATGGGAAGGAGCATGGAACGTCAGAGTCATTTTCCAGTTTTAAGATAGAGAAGCAGAGGACATCCTTCATCTCATTCACCAACCAATCATAATTATATTTTATATACCATTAGTGAGTTTCCCCTAAGGAAACTCACAGGTAAAATGTATTACTTTATTTCGTCCATGTGGGAGGAAAAATAATGATTAATAATTTTAGTTAATATTTATCCGAGAACCTACAGGGCTTTCAAGATCTGATGGAAAACATCCGGACGGAATGACACTTGTTCCTTGGACTTGAGGGAAGCCTTTGGTTTGGGATTTTACTTGCATCAACACTTTTGCCTAATCATATCTTTCTTCAACAAAAAATAATCCTGGTGCTGCTGCTCTTATTGCTGAAGAAAGGAAGTCACGAAAATATTGCTTCCTCCCAGAAAATAAGTTTTTTTTCCCGGTCGCTGTTGAGTCAAGTGGAGTCTGGGGCACAAAAGGTCTTAATTTGCTGAAGAAGATCGGTAAATTTATTCAAATTGCCTCGGGGGAGAAACGTTTGACTTTTTTTTAATTCAACGCATAAGCTTGGCTATTCAGCGAGGAAATACTGCTTTCATTTTATGGACGGTTCCAACCGGAAAAGACTTAGATGAAATTTTTTACCTTTATTGAAATCTATATTTATATTATTTAACGTTAATATTTTTAACAGAATTAAGGTTAATAAATTAATAAATTATTTTAGTTAACTTTACAAAAGATCATTTTGACAATTTGTGAAGTCAGTCCCAATTTTCTTACAGACGAGTGTGANATTTGCTGAAGAAGATCGGTAAATTTATTCAAATTGCCTCGGGGGAGAAACGTTTGACTTTTTTTTAATTCAACGCATAAGCTTGGCTATTCAGCGAGGAAATACTGCTTTCATTTTATGGACGGTTCCAACCGGAAAAGACTTAGATGAAATTTTTTACCTTTATTGAAATCTATATTTATATTATTTAACGTTAATATTTTTAACAGAATTAAGGTTAATAAATTAGTAAATTATTTTAGTTAACTTTACAAAAGATCATTTTGACAATTTGTGAAGTCAGTCCCAATTTTCTTACAGACGAGTGTGTCTGTAATAAAGTAAGTCATATGGGAAAATAGTGACTTTTGTGACTCTTTTCTTCATTATTTTCTGCTGAAAAACCAGCAAGTTCTTTCTTGGTGTTTGATGGCTTGGATCTACCGAGGACTTAAGGACTTCTCTTCAAGGCTAAGGGCTCTTCCTCCAACAATAAGATATTCTTCCCATCCCGTTTCGNCATATGGGAAAATAGTGACTTTTGTGACTCTTTTCTTCATTATTTTCTGCTGAAAAACCAGCAAGTTCTTTCTTGGTGTTTGATGGCTTGGATCTACCGAGGACTTAAGGACTTCTCTTCAAGGCTAAGGGCTCTTCCTCCAACAATAGGATATTCTTCCCATCCCGTTTCGGGAGGAAAGAAGGGTAATATAATTTCAATCTCCTGCGCTCCACCAACGCTAACCCTGCAGTCTTCATAGCCTTATACAAACCTTAACGTCATAGACAGAGTACCCTTCACCACTCCCCCACAAAATATGAAGGCATGCCCACTAAAAGTTTGACAGCAAGTATCGATATCAAGACATTTTTTTGGAAAAATATCGGTGTAGGTATAGGTCTCGGGTTTGTTTTCCAAATTACTATTGGCATAAGTATGAGTATCGAAGAATGAACTAAATTCACACCTNTAGGTCTCGGGTTTGTTTTCCAAATTACTATTGGCATAAGTATGAGTATCGAAGAATGAACTAAATTCACACCTTGAAAAGTAGTTGTTCTGACTCATCGTCACCTCACTTACTTCCACATCCAATACCTATTAAATTCGTATTCGATGCATCGGCTGTAATGTTAGTTGTAATGTAATGTCAATCACTACAGTCAAATCAAATAACGTAGACGTTTATCAATCAATAAGTATTTATTGTAATGTTGAATTAATCCCACCGTGATAAGTCATCAGGAGTAAAGAGATAATATTTAGAAACAAAAATGGAGTAAGTTTTAATAAATCAGTGTTTTCAATAAATCAAATTGATCAAATTTTCTGAAATCAGATAAAACATTTTGTTTTTATTAGTAGTTCGAAGACACTAAATATTTTATTCATTTTCTGGAAGAAGAGGCTAAGCAGAACGTAAATACAAAAAAATCAAATCTCAAATGTCACAAATAAATCAATTCTCTTAATAAATTCTCTCTTTTTACGTTTACTTGTTGAACAAATAGTTGTTTCATTATATACGCACGTTTACATTAAGCATAATTCATAACATCAATCATAACCCAAGTTTTTAAATTCTACACAAGCTGTGTACAACGTTATGTAGAAACATTTATGTCTATTTATGGCCCTTTAGTCTGTAGAATTCATTAGACTAGCCTGTCGAATAATTTCTGCATAAAGGATTAGACAGTGAATTGGAAAATAAATAAAAAACATTCTTCACTTTTCTAAACTCAATAACATCTATCAACTTCGAACCCACCACCACTCGATAGAACTCACGTACCTTAACACTTACTACTTCCTATGACAGAGCTCAGGTAGTAAAATACCAATTGTTATTTCTCATACAAAAGTAACTTATCGGATTCAGAGAATATTGTAGATTTGACGGTATTGTTGATTTAGTTAATTGATATCTCATGCGATCAGAAACTTTGAGTATATTACGAACAAGATATTTACAATTTTTTTCTAATAAACGCGAAAATTCTTTCTTAAATTTTTACCAAAAATGGCAAAATTCTTGCTAAAGATAACAAAAAATTAAAAAACAATGTTGAGGCCNTTTCTTAAATTTTTACCAAAAATGGCAAAATTCTTGCTAAAGATAACAAAAAATTAAAAAACAATGTTGAGGCCGTAAATCCTTTTCGATTAAAAAAATACTCAAAATCTTGATAAAAAGGAAAAAAGAAATTTTTTACTGTTTATAAAATTCAAAAAATAAACTATTTTATATTTCAATGATTATACAACTAAAANAAATTCTTTCTTAAATTTTTACCAAAAATGGCAAAATTCTTGCTAAAGATAACAAAAAATTAAAAAACAATGTTGAGGCCATAAATCCTTTTCGATTAAAAAAATACTCAAAATCTTGATAAAAAGTAAAAAAGAAATTTTTTACTGTTTATAAAATTCGAAAAATAAACTATTTTATATTTCAATGATTATACAACTAAAGTCGGTATAATAGAGATTACTAACATATGCAAAACTTGAAATTAGCTATAACTTTTAGTAGTATTTGAAAAATATTTTAAGAAATAATGTTAAAGAAAATGTTTAAAAAATTCTGCGAAGTTCTTTCGTAAAACTTTTTTTCTTTTTAAAAACTTGAAAATCTTCTGAAATCGTTTCCTTCATTGTCATGAAATTCCGCTAATTTGATGATAAATAAGACCCGAGAGATACATGTTGGTTAGAAAGAATCCGTAGTATAATTATTTTTGGTCAAGTTCAATCTTACGGAAAGAGTTGGAAATTTATGCCATTAGCGACAATACTGGTTAATTTTTTCCACAATTTAGTCAATGTACTGTTTCTCCAGATAATGATTGGAGAAAGTAAGAAACGATATAATGCCATATGCGGAGGNGAGATACATGTTGGTTAGAAAGAATCCGTAGTATAATTATTTTTGGTCAAGTTCAATCTTACGGAAAGAGTTGGAAATTTATGCCATTAGCGACAATACTGGTTAATTTTTTCCACAATTTGGTCAATGTACTGTTTCTCCAGATAATGATTGGAGAAAGTAACAAACAATATAATGTCATATGCTGAGATTTTCTTTGAATTTGTCTAATTTGTTCTACATTAAAAATCATTGACAGTTCCTGTAGAATTGATTCTGGTAGGTTGGCTCAGTATAATATTTTATGCATAGAGTTTGCTGAATTTTCTCTAGCGGTTTCTCTTAGACAGAATTTGTGCGTAATCGATTGTACACGATTAGTTCAATAGAAATGTCTATGTATGACCTATGTCGAATGAGAGAATCATTTCGTCAGGAATCATTTTAGACAGGCTTTCTACAGAATATAAAAACTCGGGAAATGGTTAAGCAATTGCATCGCCGAAACTTTAGACATCACTATCGGTTTTTTATTTAACAACAGGTTCGGGTTAGGTATTCGTAAAGGTGTTTTGCTTGGAAAAAGTATGTGTATATCTATCCGTAATTTTTTTGGAATAAGNCATTTTAGACAGGCTTTCTACAGAATATAAAAACTCGGGAAATGGTTAAGCAATTGCATCGCCGAAACTTTAGACATCACTATCGGTTTTTTATTTAACAGGTTCGGGTTAGGTATTCGTAAAGGTGTTTTGCTTGGAAAAAGTATGTGTATATCTATCCGTAATTTTTTTGGAATAATTATTGCTTTAGATATACAATAGTATATTTTAGTTATAGTATATCTTTAGTTATTGTCACCGTTGTGACAATTGTCACACTGGTGACTATTGTCACACTGGTGACTTTTGTCACACTGGTGACTTTTGTCACACTGGTGACTTTTGTCACACTGGTGACCTTTGTCACACTGGTGACGTTTGTCGCACTGGTGACTTTTGTCACACTGGTGACAATTGTTACACTGGTGACATTTGTTACACTGGTGACAATTGTCACACTGAGTCATTAAAATTCATGACTCTGACTCAGTGTAAAATTGGGAGTCAGTGAGTCATGGCTCTGAGTCACCTGACTCTGACTCTGAAGAAAGTGGGAGTCATTCGGAACCCTAATTTCAATACACTAGNACTGGTGACAATTGTTACACTGGTGACATTTGTTACACTGGTGACAATTGTCACACTGAGTCATTAAAATTCATGACTCTGACTCAGTGTAAAATTGGGAGTCAGTGAGTCATGACTCTGAGTCACCTGACTCTGACTCTGAAGAAAGTGGGAGTCATTCGGAACCCTAATTTCAATACACTAGAGAAAACTCAGTCTTACAAATCTCAAAATCCTTACATATTAGGTAGTATAGTACAAAAAATAAACATATCCAAATCATACTGGTTGCTTTGGAGAGATTCCTGGTTCGTACAAAGATCCAATATTTGATCCAATTTCCTTTGTGAAGAAGATATTCCTGGTTTTGTGCCTTCTTTCAACGGTAGTCCACACTCACCTAAGGGATGAGGCAAAAGTATTTCTTTTTCAAATTGTTCACAAATACATGAAGCTTAATATGAGGAGCTTTCTTCCACAAAACAACAATTTGTTGAGACAAGAAATATGAAAAACTCAAAGTAGTTCAGCTGCATTTGCGTCCCAATTATCGTCTTGCGCGCGGCAGAATTTCTGTTTACCGCTCTGTTCCTTCCGTACATATGGTGGAATTTCTGTTTCCTTTACGTCTCAATTCGCATCGTTCACGGTACAATTTCTTGTATATAAGGTTCAATTCCTACTATATGGTATATATGGCAGAATTTCTGTTTGAGTTAAGTCTCGATTTCCTCGTCTACATGGTAGAATTTGTCTTTTTGATTGTCTTTACGTCTACATACTGTCGTGTCCATGGTAGAATTCCTGTTTCACTACTTCTGAAATCCTGATTCGTACATTTGTGATGTACTACTGTCTCCGCATGCAATCGATATAGTTTCAGTTGTATTTACATCTTAATTTCTGTCCTTTACAGCCAGAATTTCTGTTCTGCTATCGTCTAGTTACGTTTTTCTTGCTTATAGCGCATGGCATATCATACCATTTTCTGCATTGCCGCGATCAGTCAGCTGTTTTTACACAATTACAATTAATTTAACAAAATGTGAACAAATATTTAATACAAGAAAATTTATTAACCCTGACAAAATTTCGAATTATTATTAACCGCGAACAGCGAAGCCGTAGGGGGTTTGTAACATCGTCATGTCTGTTTGTTTAGACGTAACTTATAATTAGCAGCAACCATGTTAGTTACATAGTTCGGAATTTTAGAACTACTTGTCAACAAAGACTAATGCTAGAATAAACGATTATCACAAACATCAATTGGTGCTGGAATTGAAAATCGGATTTTTTAGTTGATCCGCTAGCAAATTGNTGCATTGCCGCGATCAGTCAGCTGTTTTTACACAATTACAATTAATTTAACAAAATGTGAACAAATATTTAATATAAGAAAATTTATTAACCCTGACAAAATTTCAAATTATTATTAACCGCGAACAGCGAAGCCGTAGGGGGTTTGTAACATCGTCATGTCTGTTTGTTTGGACGTAACTTATAATTAGCAGCAACCATGTTAGTTACATAGTTCGGAATTTTAGAACTACTTGTCAACAAAGACTAATGCTAGAACAAACGATTATCACAAACATCAATTGGTGCTGGAATTGAAAATCGGATTTTTTAGTTGATCCGCTAGCAAATTGGTTCTAAATGAGATGGTCCGCTACTGTTTTTAGACATTATATATTTGTTAGTCCTTGTATGTTATACGTAGGGATGCCCCGAATATTTGACGCACCGAAATTTCAGCCGCCGAAACTGCATATTTTATGATTTCGGCTAGNAATCGGATTTTTTAGTTGATCCGCTAGCAAATTGGTTCTAAATGAGATGGTCCGCTACTGTTTTTAGACATTATCTATTTGTTAGTCCATGTATGTTATAAGTAGGGATGCCCCGAATATTTGACGCACCGAAATTTCAGCCGCCGAAACTGCATATTTTATGATTTCGGCTAGNCGTAGGGATGCCCCGAATATTTGACGCACCGAAATTTCAGCCGCCGAAACTGCATATTTTATGATTTCGGCTAGTTTCGGCCACGCCGAAACACCCAAACGCAAATTTCGGCCGAAATTTAACATGAGAAGCGCAGTGAAATCCAGCTTATTTATTTTTAATATTTCCAATTTTGGACAAGTTTATTCGAACAGTTACATTATATTAGTGCTACTGAGAGTTGAAGAAGAGTATTTTATTTTTAATCTCAGTACTTATAATTAAGTAGAGGTAGATTTCGGTTTTGGAACGTAAGCGACTCTCCATTCACTGACAAAAGTCTGTTCCGAGTTTGTTCGCAAATATTTCCTTCCGTGGAAAACAAGCGCTCACTAAATACTGTTCTGGCAGGAGCGGATAAATACTTATAAACTAATTTTGACATGTGAGAATTGGCACTCAAATTATGTTTACACCAAATAAAAGGGTCTTCTTTTTTGTCAAAAAGTGGAAGAGGGAGGTAAAGAGATATTTCTGCGGTTTCGGCCGAAATTTCGGCATGGCCGAAAGAGACTGCACTAAATTTCGCCCAAAGCGGAAACTACATTTTTCCAGTTTCGGGGCATCCCTAGTTATAAGGTCTATTTTTTTGAAATCGTCCAGGTAATAGCGCAAGCAAAATTCATGCCTCATAAAAAACCACAATTCACATTAACTACGGTTTTCGAGAAAATTTTTGGCTATATTAAAAATTTTTTCTCAATACATTGACTTACAATTGAAAATGTAAAGTTTTCCAATTTAGAACCGACGTCCGTCGGTGGTTTGGATGGAGGTGGGTTGTGAAACACACATGTTTAAGTCTACAATTTCAACCACGTTGTTTACTCACAAGCACGATCCTAAACATAACTCCACAACATTAGAGGTTTTGTACAAATCTTTAAAAAAAATAACCTCAGTATAAAATCAGTATAAAAACAGACATTTGATTCCAGGAAAATACCAAATTTAGTCGCGAATTGATTTGCCCTCGGAAATTATTTGTTTTGAAAATCTCAAATAAAATTGCATAAATATACATGTCACACACACAATGTCTAAATGCAAATTCGTTTCCAGGAAAATACAAAATTTAGTCGCGGATTGATTTGGCCCGGTAATTATATTTTTCGAAAATTTCAAATAAAATTGCACATAAAGACATGACACATTTCAATAAAATATCAGATTTACTCGCGGATTGATTTGGCCCCAGTGATTGTTTTTTAAAACTTCAAATATCTTTTCAAAATGAACTACTATCAATTGCTCAGTCTAAAACAAATGTGATTCCTGGACAATACCAAGTTTGGTCTTGGATTAAATTGACCCCAATAAAATTTCCTCTAAAAATCATAAGTGTCTTATCAAGACACTTATATCTTATTTACTGTCCAGTTTCATATGTTTAAATACATTCACGACTCNACCAGATTTACTCGCGGATTGATTTGGCCCCAGTGATTGTTTTTTCAAACTTCAAATATCTTTTCAAAATGAACTACTATCAATTGCTCAGTCTAAAACAAATGTGATTCCTGGACAATACCAAGTTTGGTCTCGGATTAAATTGACCCCAATAAAATTTCCTCTAAAAATCATAAGTGTCTTATCAAGACACTTATATCTTATTTACTGTCCAGTTTCATATGCTTAAATACATTCACGACTCCAGAAATATACCGAATTAGTCTCGGATTAATTTTACACAGCAAAATTTCTTTTTGAATATTTTTTTGTAATGTTTTATTGCCTAATTATTTGCTAAAATTCAGGCTCCGAACGCGATAGTTTTAAGTTGACAGTATAATTACAACAGTTTTAATGACTCTAGTGAGTCATTTACCAGATATGCTAAATTTGTTAGAATGTTAATAAATGATAACGACAATCAGTTTGCATTATAACCATTTCAAAGTTCAAAGAGGTTTAAATTGTACTAGTGCATTGTGTTGTATATGAGTTTATACTAAATAAGTTTGGCAAACATTGCGAAATAATTTCAACTTTCTGAAGTAAAATTAATCCGCACCTAAATTGTGTACTATCCTAGAACCCAGTATGTATTTGGACATAGTATGTTATTTGAGCTTGTCTTCATAAAATATTTGTGACTTTAAAGAAATAAATTGTTGAAGCCAAATTAATCCGCGATTAAATTTGGTATTTTCTTGGAACATTGTTTAAATTTTGTGTAAGTGTCTTGTATATTTATGTAATTTTACTTGCGATTTTCGAAAAAAATAATTTGCCGGGGGTCAAATCAATCCGCGACTANAGATACTTGTGACTTTAAAGAAATAAATTGTTGAGGCCAAATTAATCCGCGATTAAATTTGGTATTTTCTTGGAACATTGTTTAAATTTTGTGTAAGTGTTTGTATATTTATGTAATTTTACTTGCGATTTTCGAAAAAAATAATTTGCCGGGGGTCAAATCAATCCGCGACTAAATTTGATATTTTCCTGGAATCAAATATGTGTTTGCATACTGATTAATTGATATGGGGTTATTTTAAGATTTGTGCAATTTTCAAAAAAAAATTTTTTGGAGCCCATATATCCACGACTAAATTTGGTATTTTTCCTGCAACCACATTTACGTACGCTAGCTTTCAAAAAATTATGACCCATGGGATATTAATCCTCAATACATTACAACAGTAAAAAAATTGTCACTTTCTTGCTAAAAACGACTTCTTGGGTTGAATTCTTTAGGAAAAAAATTGAGTTTTACAAGACAGTCATTTAACGAGAAACCCCTAAGGTTGTAGAGTTTAGGTTTAGGTTCTTGCTCACAAATGCATGTGAGTATATTATACTAAAAGTGACAGTACCCTTAAATAGGCACTAATGATTTACATTACCTACTGTGGATGTACATTACTTACTGAGCATGTGCAATACGTACTGAACATGTAAAACGCCTTCTGCAAATGCAGAATACCTACTACTCATATAAAATGCTCACTGCACGTGTAAAATTATAACTGCGCATATACAATACTTACTGCGTACGCACAACTACCATTGCGCATTTACAATGTCTACTGCGCTTATAATGATTAAATTGCATGAAAGATACATTCTGCACATACAGAATTCCTAATAATGTGTATCTAATCAGTAAGCTTCCCGGCATTGTCAAAGCCAAATTGACTCAAAATGTGTCCCGAGTCAATGACTCAAAATGACTCCCAAGGCATTAGCTGGCCTTAATTATAAGACTATTGTAAACTGGAGATATAAAACAATTTTTGTTGCACTCGGCAAAACAAATTTATTTTATTTTCCAAAACTGCTTACTTCAAGCTAAATTGGCAAAATGGCAGGGTGTATATCATACACCACACCACCTAACGAAAGAATTTTTCAAAAAATTTTCAAAAAAAGTGAATATATTTGAAACCTCCCCAATCAACAAATACTAACACTATAGAATTTCACTAATTATTGATTTTTGCGTGAGGGAAAACTGTTTGCGTCCATCAAAAGACTTTTTGGTTAGATAGTGTTTAGATTACTGTTAATCTTTTAAACTTCATTGTAATTTTTGGATAAATTTTATTTTCTCTACTTGTCAGTCTTCGTTCATAAAATTTAGCAAATGTAATATAGCTCGGTTTTTTGAAATAAAAAGTGCCTCCACATCCTCTTAAAATAAAATTTCTGAGAAAGTTAAGGAAATTCCATCATAGTACAGTGCACGACGGTTATAAGAGCACCCTCCGTCGCCTGGAAATGCTGCTCTTATAACCGTTTGTTCTTACAACGCTTATAACAGCTAGATGTTCTTATAAAAAGNCTCCCTCAGTCGCCTGGAAATGCTGCTCTTATAACCGTTTGTTCTTACAACGCTTATAACAGCTAGATGTTCTTATAAAAAGTATATGGCAAAAAAAAATTTTTTTTTCAAAATTTATAAAAAGAAAATTTATACCAGGGTGATTTTAGGTTGTTTGTTGTCGCTTCGCTGTAAAGGGTGGAGACATTATTTTCATCTCTATAACATTAGACGAAAAGTTCAAAAATACGGGACCTTTTCTTGTTGACAAACAAATGCCAAACAACGGTGGGAGGTAATAACCAACAATTCACTTATTATAGAACAAAAGTTTTAAGATAAATTTACATTTCAAAATTTACCTCGGAAACCTGTGAATCAGAGGTTTGAGAGTTTTTGCAGAAAAGGTCCCATATCTTTGAACTTTTCGCCTAATGTTATAGAGTTGGGAATGTCTCCACCCTATACAGCGAAGCGACAACAAACAACCTAAAATCACCCTGATTTATACTATTGTATATATCTTAAATAAAGTTATCAACTGTAACTATCGTCGACAATTTCGTCAAAAATTGCAATTGTTTAATTCNTCAAAAATACGGGACCTTTTCTTGTTGACAAACAAATGCCAAACAACGGTGGGAGGTAATAACCAACAATTCACTTATTATAGAACAAAAGTTTTAAGATAAATTTACATTTCAAAATTTACCTCGGAAACCTGTGAATCAGAGGTTTGAGAGTTTTTGCAGAAAAGGTCCCATATCTTTGAACTTTTCGCCTAATGTTATAGAGTTGGGAATGTCTCCACCCTATACAGCGAAGCGACAACAAACAACCTAAAATCACCCTGATTTATACTATTGTATATATCTTGAATAAAGTTATCAACTGTAACTATCGTCGACAATTTCGTCAAAAATTGCAATTGTTTAATTCTTATTTAAAGTTTTGTAAAGATTTTACAAGAACGACATTTCAACTGAAATGATTTCAAGTGGTACTTTTAGAAATTGAAGATGTAAAAAGATTATTTTTGTTTGAGATTTAACTTTTGCTCTTATATCCAACTCTCGCTTCAAAAATTACCCAGCAAAAGGTAGTTCTTATAACCGTTTTGCTCTTATATACGTTGTTCTTATAACGCGTTAATGTCCCATGCTAAATGCATTGGAGCAAACCAAACCCGCAAAACTCTGCTCTTATAACCCGAATGTTCTTATAAAGGATGCTCTTATAAACGTCGTGCACTGTAGTTGTTTATTTTGATTGTATTCCTAAAAATTAATTATTCAGCTGGATAGGTTTCAAACAGACTCACTGCAGAGTATTCCGCAAGGTTCAGACTTAGGGCCCAGGTCCTGAGTTGAACTAAGATACTTTTATATTCTTACTCTTTCAATGTCGATGAGTATTTACAAAGCTAAGGCTTTTTGAGAAAAAAGTCTTAAGCCACGGATCATTATTCAAAAGGCTCTTGGCTCTTCCCATGAGGATAGTGTAAAACTACTCACTTCTAGATAATTGTAAACTTGATACATGTGCAAAAAGTTTCATAAGCGACTACACTTCCGTAAACAAATTCCTTCTTTTTGAATGGCAATTTCATTGTTTGGTTACGGTTAGCGTGTATTTTAAATATTATTGCGTAATATAACTGCAAACTTGCTTAGAAGGTTTAGCATTGTAGATGTATAATGAATATTGTTAGTACCCTTTTGAGAAAATGTATGATTCAGATGAGTAGCATTTGACATTGAATAGGTTCATCATCGCAATAGCTGAAACATAAAAGCATTCCATCGTAGGTGAAGATAAAGAAGAGTAAATGTACCAGTTTAGTTACTCATAAACGGATACTTACTTATCTACTTCTTTTTGGGTATTGCACTTACACCGCTGTAACTTATAGTTAGTATCTTTCCGATTCATGTAATTTGAGGATGAACGGAATGCCTTTCTAAAAAGTATTTTAAGTATTTTTGTTTTTAAGCATTGGGGAAGTACTTTCGAAAGTATTTTCGAATACTAAGTAATTAAAAAGTACTTTGTAAAGTAATTTGATGTATTAATCCTTTTTCGCGACGATTTCCCTCATATTCGCTCTAAATTTGCACGATGGCTCANAGGAGTAAATGTACCAGTTTAGTTACTCATAAACGGATACTTACTTATCTACTTCTTTTTGGGTATTGCACCTACACCGCTGTAACTTATAGTTAGTATCTTTCCGATTCATGTAATTTGAGGATGAACGGAATGCCTTCCTAAAAAGTATTTTAAGTATTTTTCTTTTTAGGCATTGGGGAAGTACTTTCGAAAGTATTTTCGAATACTAAGTAATTAAAAAGTACTTTGTAAAGTAATTTGATGTATTAATCCTTTTTCGCGACGATTTCCCTCATATTCGCTCTAAATTTGCACGATGGCTCAAAGTGATAACCTGCAGAACGTAAAAGTTCAAAGTTATGTTCAAAGTAGTATAGTTAAAATTAAATTATTCGTCCATTAAATTTTGGGTAAGGCGAATTCCGAGAGACCGAAATACAAAGGACCAAATTGTCCAGTTGAGGCTGGAAGATTTAAGCCGAACCTTCAGTTACAACAAACGCTTTTTCGCGGTCCCAGTTACAATGGACACATGTTTTTACGTCGGTTAATACGAGCGCCTAATAATTGTATACTTTCTGGAGAAATTTAACTTGTTTTCAGATGAAATTTAATGTAAATATCTTTTAGAATGTATTTTCAAACGAACGAAATGTTTTAGTTATTTGTTTGGCTCAAAAATTTATCATTATGAATTATTATAATACTTCGGCTATGATGAATCAATTACACCCTACATTGTTTGTTCGGCTTATGCTCCAGCCGAACCTCATCTATCACAACCAAATATTTCGGTCCATCGGCTAATCCGAGGTTTACTCAAATTGTTCGTTGTAGACGAGGTTCGGCTTAGGCATGAACAGGACAAACATCAGAAAATCATCAGAATTAGAAAACAATTTGATTGCCTTAACTTATATATACAATTCAGATTCAGATTCAATTTAGATTTATTTCAATATCTCTTTAATTTCAGCCGCCTTATATATAAAATATATGAGATTGTACAATATAATAATTCATAACGGTTGACTCTTGTGAAGATAAAACCACTAAAGATATATCTTTGTTATGAACACGTATTTCAAAAAAAATTTCAAAAAATTTCGTAAAAAAAAGTTTCTCCAAAAATTTCTAAATTTTATGGTGTTAAACTAAATAAAAAATCATCTGACTTATATATTGAAGCCGCGATAAAGTGTTCTAATTCAAATCATTCCTTGACCAATAAATCAAACCATTCGATTTTCAAGCTCCAAATTATCATACAGACGGGTTTCTAGATCTCAATTAAGTAAATTAATTATAAACTTTGTTAATACTTACCAAAAATAATATAGTAAATTGCTCACTAATTTCTAATTTTTATCAGTATTTCGTCGATTTTTGGCAAGTGTTTAAGTAAGTAAAACGTTTTTTAAAGAAAATATATTTCCGCGCTCGGCTCATAATTAATTTGAAATTGTTCTGTAATATTTATAATTCACAAACTTTATTTTGCGATTACAATATTACATAATAAATTTGAAACGTCTAGATTTAGTTTTGAAGTATCCTTGAATATTCCAAATACAAGGTAAATTATTTAATCTGAAGCGAAACTAAATTTGCTTAACAAATAAAATATAATATCTACTTGTTGTCTAAAAAGCGGTTGTTTTTGCGCCGACATAATAAAATTAGAAGTGCAGTTGACTTAAGCTATAATACTGGCCAGGAACCGATATGTATATGTATTTAGTTAATTGTAAATAAGCTTTAGATTAATGCGGTGTTTAACATTGCCTTTTTGATGTACATATGTATTACAAGTTCTATTTTTGATTTTACTATATATGGGAACAAAATAGTCGAGTTTAGCTGTAATTATGAANACTATATATGGGAACAAAATAGTCGAGTTTAGCTGTAATTATGAAATCTTAACCTATTCGCTAAGGAAGACTCATTATACAGTGACTATTGATCCTTTTGGTTGTATTCATCTGATTTTACGCGATATATAAAGATAAAATATTGCATAGCTCTTTTTGCTTCCAGTCTAATGCCCGGATACATTTCATGTTAAACTAACAAAAATTATGTTGGTGGTACATTTCAATACCACATTAATCAAAATTTTTTGAAAATGATAGAGAAGTGGTCGCAATTCCAGTGATTTTTAAAATGCAAAATTATTTGTTTCAACAATAAATTGTGGAGTGTTACAATTACCTTTTATCTTGCGAAAGATTATTGAAACTGGATATGTGCGATTTTTGAATTATTATTTTCATATATGAACCAACGCTCAAGATANGCGAAAGATTATTGAAACTGGATATGTGCGATTTTTGAATTATTATTTTCATATATGAACCAACGCTCAAGATAATTTTAATGAGATGACACATTCTGAGAAAACGACTATGGTTACCCCTCACTCAAATTTTTGAAATATTTGGTCCGTGATAAAATTGAATTATTATAATGTTCCCCACTGGCATTTAAATTGTTTCTGCGAATACAATTTTATCGAAACTTTTAAAATGGCATTTCAGAGCGCTAAGTGTATTAAGCATCTTCTGTGGATTTTACCTTGTTCAAGTTTAACCAGGATGCTAGTTTCAAATTTGATTGATTTGGTTGGGTTGATTCCATTGTCACTAAAATTTAAAAAGTTTCAGATTTCTGAAATTTTTTATTCAAATTCGCCAAATTACATCAAAAAACAGTATAGTTAGCATGCAAAGGCGCAATAGTTAGTTATGAATAAGGCCTATTCTTCCATCAATTTTATAAATCACACCGTTAAATACTATTTGTTTATTTCATGATTAGAAAATCTTGTAGATTGCGTAATTTTACCCAAGGTATTTTCTAACACTACAATTAAGTTTCTAACACTATATGCATTATACAATTTTTATTGTTCCTAAAGTAACTATTTGGAAATTTCTCATAGATGTTAGAGACAATAGTAGAGAATCTTGTCTAATATTTTTGAAACATAAATGCGCATTACGCAACAACACTTTCTTACCTTGAAACTTTATCAGAAACATTAATAAATCTGTCTTCAAAGTTGAAACTTTTGTATCAAAAGTGCAAACAATTTCTGAATCTGACTTACGCCAAGTCTACTAAATTTCCCTCAGGATATGGCTGCTGGGCCTGTGCAGCGGCTTCAGCTTGTCCCTCCTGATTTTGAGCTGCTTCTTGCATTTTTTCTTGCAGTTTTCAATCACTTAAACGAATAGAATTTTTAATTTGTAGAAATATGCCAAAGCAATAACAAAATGACAAGAAAGAATAACGTCCCGCCTTTCGTTGTTGAGCTTTTTCTTTTATTTCAGGTTAGATAATCAGTGGACAGTATGAGGGAAAATAAGTTAATAAAAATAGATTGTGTGCCTGAGTACAATGAACAATCGGTTTCATTGTATTCATTGAAAAGATAGGTATTAAAATAAATGTCAAATAACAGACTTTAGTTCTGAAATTCAAATTATATGCGTTTCTTAGCATGAATTGTAACAATGTGTTTCGATTTCTTCTTCTCCTTCCCGTTCATTTTCAAGAAACCCTCTTTAACTATTAGTATTAACATTTGTATTAATACATTTTTCATTTTTATATATTTAGATACAAAAAATTACCTGTTCACGACGAGCCTACCCTTCTGAATAAACTCAGCCACAATCCAAATCTGAATTAAATTAGAACTAAAGAGGCCCACCATCTTAAGTTAGATTTATTTTATTAATTATTTAATTACAGGGTTCTGCGTTATATTATGGACTTCTATATTATATCTTCTACAGCCTATAACTTTTTAGCGCGAGCGCCTAATTTTTTCTTATTTTAGAATTCTTATTATCGTTTAATTGTTTTAACTCTCAAATTATTTCTGGCTCAGTTTAAGCTAAAATGTGTAAGAAATTTGACATTTCGGTCGAGAAACTACTCCTTGGCGTCTCCAATTAGGTACTTTAATTTTAGTCAATCGTATTCAGAATGTGTGGCGTGGGTTAGATCCCACCGTGAGTTGTGGTAAATTGTACATAATCGTCATCTAAATCATAAACCGCTGGAATCAGAAATCGACTGTCTTTTATCTTCATATTAAATTCAACTGAAAAAGAACTCACAAAAGCCACTATGTGAAATTGACAATTTGATGAATGCCCAAGTTAGATGGAAGTTCCTGAGCATGATAATTCGTCTTAAACTAACATAGAAAGGGATGTGAACAAAATTCTAAGAACAAATATCAAGCGGAATTCACTGTTGGCTGATTTGTAGCTTTCTATGTTCAAAATTGGTTCACCGACTGCCTTTAGCCATGAAAATCAGCTAGGGTCAACATTTGGAATAGGTGGCAACATTTGATGAGGTATATATATATTTCCATGATTGTAACTGGAATGACAAAATTTAGCATCAAAAGTTGGAAAAACCAGACCCTGAATCCGTCTATCAAAAATTTTTGGGCGTTATGGCAAAATTTGGGAGTGGAGTGTAGCTTTTGATTTGTGTGACACCAAGTGCCAAAATAAGCTTGGATGGGTACATCCTAAACATTTTTCGTTATCGGAAGCAAAAGTCGCAAAACGATGTCTTGGGGAGCTTGTCGTCTTATGGTCGACAGTCGTCCACCATAATGTCGCATACAACAAAGAAAACTATCAAATACGCTCAGGATTTAGCATAAATGTGACCATCACTCTTAATGGTTAGATATCTGTGAAACGTGTTGACACTAGTGCAATGGATCTTTTTCGGAGTATGTTATTTGAAGTATTGCTGTTGGACTCTACTGCGTTGCGATCCCCACACCGTTGAACNTCCATAATCGTCATCTAAATCATAAACCGCTGGAATCAGAAATCGACTGTCTTTTATCTTCACATTAAATTCAACTAAAAAAGAACTCACAAAAGCCACTATGTGAAATTGACAATTTGATAAATGCCCAAGTTAGATGGAAGTTCCTGAGCATGATAATTCGTCTTAAACTAACATAGAAAGGGATGTGAACAAAATTCTAAGGACAAATATCAAGCAGAATTCACTGTTGGCTGATTTGTAGCTTTCTATGTTCAAAATTGGTTCACCGACTGCCTTTAGCCATGAAAATCAGCTAGGGTCAACATTTGGAATAGGTGGCAACATTTGATGAGGTATATATATTTTTCCATGATTGTAACTGGAATGACAAAATTTAGCATCAAAAGTTGGAAAAACCAGACCCTGAATCCGTCTATCAAAAATTTTTGGGCGTTATGGCAAAATTTGGGAGTGGAGTGTAGCTTTTGATTTGTGTGACACCAAGTGCCAAAATAAGCTTGGATGGGTACATCCTAAACATTTTTCGTTATCGGAAGCAAAAGTCGCAAAACGATGTCTTGGGGAGCTTGTCGTCTTATGGTCGACAGTCGTCCACCATAATGTCGCATACAACAAAGAAAACTATCAAATACGCTCAGGATTTAGCATAAATGTGACCATCACTCTTAATGGTTAGATATCTGTGAAACGTGTTGACACTAGTGCAATGGATCTTTTTCGGAGTATGTTATTTGAAGTATTGCTGTTGGACTCTACTGCGTTGCGATCCCCACACCGTTGAACCGTACAGGGAAGTAGATTTGACAATAGAGCATAAAATAAACTTCGAGCTTTGCAAGTCGAGGTTTTCTATGCTGCCTAGCTTGCGAAATAGAGACTTGCGCCATAATATCTTTCCCAATTCCCGATTTACAGTGAAGGTTGGACGACCTATTAGATTGGAAAAGTATGCCAAGGTACGGATAAGATTCCGTAGTCTGTACTGAGTTACCCCCAGGAGAACTTATCCTTTTTTACCCTCCCAGAACGCCGTATCACCCGAGTTTTTAAATTCTGTAGAATTCCTGTCTAAAATGATTCCTGACGAGTCGATTCTCTCTCATTACGCATAGGTGATACATAGATATTTCTATTGAACTGATCGTGTACAATCGATTAAGCACAAATTCTGTCTAAAAGAAACCGCTAGAGAAAATTCAGCAAACTCTATTTATAAAATGTTATACTGAGCCAACTTGTCAGAATCAATTCTACTGAAACTGTCAATGATTTTTTATCTAGCACAAAGTAGACAAAGTCAAAGACATCCGAATATGGCTTTACATTGTTTGTACTTTCTTCAATCGTTATCTTGAGAAACAGTACATTGACCAAAGTGCTTGTGCACAAGCACTTTTATTTTGGAAAAATTGACACGGAGACCTCGTGAGTAAAAGAAGTTGGTAGCGAGAGGCAATCTACTGNGAACAAAGTAGACAAATTCAAAGACATCCGAATATGGCTTTACATTGTTTGTACTTTCTTCAATCGTTATCTTGAGAAACAGTACATTGACCAAAGTGCTTGTGCACAAGCACTTTTATTTTGGAAAAATTGACACGGAGACCTCGTGAGTAAAAGAAGTTGGTAGCGAGAGGCAATCTACTGTTGGAGAACTTCTCTTGACTATGCCACAAGAACAAAATAGTCTTCATATAGGAGCATATGTACAGACTGCGGATGAAGTCGAAAACTTGCAAGGAGATACTTATTAAATGTGTTAACCAATTCCGCTATAAAGAGGTTGAAGAGAGTGGAACTTGTAGATTCCGTTTGACGAAGTCCTTTCATGAACTTTATCCTATCCATAGAACCGTAAGAATTAAAATCTTCCGACATGCATTCTCGTATGCATATNAGCGAGAGGCAATCTACTGTTGGAGAACCTCTCTTGACTATGCCACAAGAACAAAATAGTCTTCATATAGGAGCATATGTACAGACTGCGGATTAAGTCGAAAACTTGCAAGGAGATACTTATTAAATGTGTTAACCAATTCCGCTATAAAGAGGTTGAAGAGAGTGGGACTTGTAGATTCCGTTTGACGAAGTCCTTTCATGAACTTTATCCTATCCATAGAACCGTAAGAATTAAAATCTTCCGACATGCATTCTCGTATGCATATATCTAAACACACGGATGAATTTAGTGCATACTCCAATGTGTGTAAGAAACTTCCATAAAGGTAGTAGTTTAATGGGGATGATCGGGAAAGATAAACGAAGCAGAGTTTCTTTGCTTTCAGAAATTTAATCTGTGCCATCGACATGAGAGTAAAAACGTGGTAAACGTAAGATTGTATCTTCTGGAAACCAGTCTTAAAGTCCGAGATAATGTTTTTTGGTTACAAACTACGCAAACCTGTTGTTTAGAATTTTAGTGAAATGCTTGGGGCGTTGCTCTAGAGAGAGATTGGGCAGTAGTTCGCGGGTTTTTATGGTTGGTTAGCTAANTTGTATCTTCTGGAAACCAGTCTTAAAGTCCGAGATAATGTTTTTTGGTTACAAACTACGCAAACCTGTTGTTTAGAATTTAAGTGAAATGCTTGGGGCGTTGCTCTAGAGAGAGATTGGGCAGTAGTTCGCGGGTTTTTATGGTTGGTTAGCTAAGATTTTTGTTTTAAATTGTATCTGATCAAATTTTTAGCGATAATGGGCAATAAAAGTAAAAATTTGGGTGTCATATTTATGTAAAATTATACATAAATTGGAAAATTAATAAAATATAATTGAGGATAAATATAAAATTCAATTGTTTATTACTTTAATGGGCTGTTGTGTTATGGAAGAGGGATACTACTACACAGAATTCAAGTAAATTTTCATAATCTGGGCTCAGATATTTGTTAAAATGCTGACTAACTGTGAAACTCATCCAAACTTAACTTTCCAAATTAATTTAGGAGGGATGTGGGTAATATGTGTGGAGTGGACAGTATAGTCGGTAGCGTGCGGTACGAAGGACGGGAGGCATTGTGTACAGCAATGTCGAATGAGCATTTATACTGTCATTGAACACGTCCTGTTTACTGAACACGCAAAATGCGCCGAATAATGCCTATTGTACGAGTGAAACTGATGCATGAGTTAACCCGTAGTGAAAACGCAATTCCGATACATCCGGGAGGTCGGGGAATCTATGTGGTTGGGTAAGCCTGGGTCAAGTCAGGCCAAGTATCGCGTAATTTTAGGGGTCGGGTAAAGTCGGAGTTTGGGTCATAATCGAGGTAGAATAATGTCCGGGAATGATGTTACTGGGGTAGGGCAATATCGGGGTTTGGTCAAAATCGGAGTACGGTAATGCCCGGGCTAAGGTAATGTTGTGGTCGGGTTGTGCCTGATATATTGTATGGTAGAGGTTAGGTCATGCGCAGGGTCGGGTAAGTTCTGAGGTAGGGTATTGCCCGGTCTAGTATAATGCCAAGTGTACGGTAATGCCGATACAACGTAATGTGCAGGTTCGATAATGCGTGAGATAGAATAATGCGCGGGGTCGGGTTATCTCGGGTGGAGGATTTTTGGATTTTGGGTAATGTGGTGGTTGGGTAATGTCGGGGTCGGGTAACTTCCATGGGTAGTATAATTCCAGCGGTAGGTTAATGTCGGAGTTAGGTAATATAGGGGGCAAGGTNGAGTTGTGCCTGATATATTGTATGGTAGAGGTTAGGTCATGGGCAGGGTCGGGTATGTTCTGAGGTAGGGTATTGCCCGGTCTAGTATAATGCCAAGTGTACGGTAATGCCGATACAACGTAATGTGCAGGTTCGATAATGCGTGAGATAGAATAATGCGCGGGGTCGGGTTATCTCGGGTGGAGGATTTTTGGATTTTGGGTAATGTGGTGGTTGGGTAATGTCGGGATCGGGTAACTTCCATGGGTAGTATAATTCCAGCGGTAGGTTAATGTCGGAGGTAGGTAATATAGGGGGCAAGGTAATGTCTGGGACAGGGTAATGCGGTAAAAGAATGCAATGGCTATAGTAACGTCGGGGTAATGGAATACCCGTGGTTGGATAATGTAATGCACATNGTCGGGGTAATGGAATGCTCGTGGTTGGATAATGTAATGCACATGATACGGTTTGAAGCATAGTTTATCCATTAATGAAAACCCTTTATCCAACCACCCATTGGTTATCAAAATATTCGAGTTATTATTTAACACGTCAATTCCCATAAGGCAAAATTAGAGTTTCAGGAGAAAATGAAAAACTAGGTCAGATTTGACCGTTATAGCTCATATTGTGCATTCATAGTGCAATAGATATCTATTAGTGAAAACCGCATCTCGATATGACAATTCGTTTTCGAGTTAGAGTACCGAGGGTGGACGGACGGATAGATGTGACCTACGAAGAAGGCAGGTCTATAATGTGTTTGCAACACATAATGAAGTCCAACCTATTACATCATTAACAAAATAAACTTATTTATAATTAATTATTTTTTTAATTGAATTTATTTCTATCTGTGCTGCAAATAAAAGTTTAAACTCTGATAAGAGTTAAATTTCTTCGACAATCTCTCCAACAAAAATCATGATAAACACATCTCCTTAAACTAGGTGTGAAAACGAATATCGGTATTCGGCCCAAAAACGAATAACAAAGCTTCGCTTCGTTCTACAAACGAATAACGAATATTCGGCCGAATATCTTATACTGTGTAAGTGGGGTATCTATCGAAAGGTCTCAGCCCCAGGATTTGCATTCATGCGTCAGAATTACATTTTGATGAATACCGCAGATTTAATTTTTAAGAACTTTTTTTAAAGCAAAGTAAGTAAGTTTAATTTAATCTGGTACTCATAGTTGAGTCGAAGCAAATTGTGATGTATGACTCACTTGAGATTTACAGGAACATACAGCACTTCGAAATTGCTCTTTTGACATTTTAGATAATTACTACTAGCGAAATTTCCGTGAAATTTTTTTATCAGAAATTTGAGATTCTTTCTTTTTTCCATACCAGAGTCAAGATACCCGAATCCGAACCCCAGCCCCATCCACCAAAATATTTCCAATCGGAACCAGTCGGAAAATATACAGTACAGTTTGCTTCTATGGTAGCAAGTTTTTTTAAAGATTAGTTTGGTTTTTTAGGTTCTTTTTTATTATTTTAGTTTATTTTAGTTTTTTCTTTGGTTTGTTTTTCCAGCTTTTTTTGTAGGGTTTTGAAGAGTTTTTAGGTTTGAAGGTATGCCAGTTTTTAAGGTTTATTTTTGGTTTTATTTTAGGTTTTTTTAAGGTTTTATTTAGGTTTTTATTTGTTTTTATTTGTTTTTATTTAGGGTGTTTTAGTAGCATACCTTCAAACCTAAGAAAACCTAAAGAAAACTTAAAAAAAAACAAATAAAAATATAAAGAAAACCTTAAAAAAATTAAAAACAAATCTTAAAATCTGGCATACATTCAAACCTAAAAAACCTAAAAAATAAACCAAAAACAAAAAACAAACCTTAAAAAACAAACCAAACAAAAAAAAAACGAAAAACAAAAAACAAATCTTAAAAAAACTGTTTACCTTACAAGCAAACTGTACTGTATATTTCCTACTGGTTCCGAGGAGTTGGATTTTGGTGGACGGTGCTGGGATATCGGAATGGGGTATCTTGACTCTGNTATTTGTTTTTATTTGTTTTTATTTAGGGTGTTTTAGTAGCATACCTTCAAACCTAAGAAAACCTAAAGAAAACCTAAAAAAAAAAATAAAAATATAAAGAAAACCTTAAAAAATTAAAAACAAATCTTAAAATCTGGCATACATTCAAACCTAAAAAACCTAAAAAACCTAAAAAATAAACCAAAAACAAAAAACAAATCTTAAAAAACAAACCTAACAAAAAAAAACGAACAACAAAAAACAAATCTTAAAAATTTACCTTACAAGCAAACTGTACTGTATATTTCCTACTGGTTCCGAGGAGTTGGATTTTGGTGGACGGTGCTGGGATATCGGAATGAGGTATCTTGACTCTGGTTTCTTCCATTCTGAATTTCTGTTGTCACTGTTATGTTTTAGTTCACTTGGATTCATGTTCAACTCGCTAATTTCAAGTTTGAGATATTCGGCCGAATATTCGTCCGAAGCTTCGTCATGAGAACCCGAATACGAATATCTGTATTCGTCAGAAAAATAGGCCGAATATTCGTTCGGACGAATATTCGTTACATCCCTACCTTAAACTATTATGGTAGTTATAGGTATTATACAAACAACAATAACATACAAGTCCCAAATTACCGTACAATCTATTACACATTTCAGAAAAAATTAATGGGGAGTTGTATTTTATTGTGGGTTGTAGAATAGACGCTGTGTGTAATGAATNGTGGACGGTGCTGGGATATCGGAATGAGGTATCTTGACTCTGGTTTCTTCCATTCTGAATTTCTGTTGTCACTGTTATGTTTTAGTTCACTTGGATTCATGTTCAACTCGCTAATTTCAAGTTTGAGATATTCGGCCGAATATTCGTCCGAAGCTTCGTCATGAGAACCCGAATACGAATATCTGTATTCGTCAGAAAAATAGGCCGAATATTCGTTCGGACGAATATTCGTTACATCCCTACCTTAAACTATTATGGTAGTTATAGGTATTATACAAACAACAATAACATACAAGTCCCAAATTACCGTACAATCTATTACACATTTCAGAAAAAATTAATGGGGAGTTGTATTTTATTGTGGGTTGTAGAATAGACGCTGTGTGTAATGAATCACTCTGAAATGCAGGCTGGTTTTTTCTGTATCATTATTTCCTACTTTCATTGTTGCTCTTTAAAAATTAGGCCGACGCTCTGAAAATAGAGTAACAAAAGAGCTAAAACCAGTATTGGCGAAAATTTAATTTAAGAAATGTTTGTTGTGACGGAATACAATTCTCTAATAAGGATTAGCTGAGAAATAGACTGCTTTACACAACTCAACACTCATTTCAATTCCCATTCTAGCTTGTGATTATGATGTGTTGCAAACGCATTACAGATCTTTCTTGTCCTAAGTCACTTCTGCCCTAGAGGTGAGCGCCTGCAAGGTTTTCTAATGCCCGACTGGCCTGTGCCTGTGAGAAAGTATGCCCGCCCGTGCCTGTGCCTTCAAGACTTCATGTGTGTCATGCTCGCCTGGCCTGTGCCTGTGAGAAAGTACGCTCGCCGGTGCCTGTCCCTGCATGACTTTTTGTGTCATGCCCCCCTGGCCTGTGCCTGTGAGAAATTCTAACTTGGTATATTCTATCAAAATACATAATAATATACTAACAATCGACGAATGCTCATTGGTCATAAAGGAAAAAATAAAAAATAGTAACATTTCTTCCATGTGAACTTTGAATTAGTAGGGTTTACGATTTAATTATTCATCAACTTTTGTTTTATTATTGGTTTTTATATTTTGTTGGAGCCCATAGTCCTTTATCATTTCATTACTAGTGCGAAAATAAAAAACCTTCCTAAATCTGTATTTCCACTACAACTGTAGTGCAGTGGTGAGACAGAATGAAAATTATGAAAAAGATTTGGTTCTGAAAAATGCATAGGACCACCCATTGTGTAAACTTTACACAGGCACCCACAGGCGCCTGTGGAAAAAAAGGATATGCCTGCTTGGCCTGTGCCCATGGCATAATTCGCCCGCCTGGCCCATGCCTGTTACTTTCTCTATTATTGACTGCCCGCCTGGCCCATGCCTGCAGGCACAGGCACAGGCATTTTCAGGCTGCCTTTACAGGCATTTACTACTAATCTGTCCGTCTTCCCGTCGCAGCTTTAACTGAAAAACGAATTCACGGATTGAGATGCGGTTTCACTAATAAATAGTCGAACTACGAACGGACCAGTTCGAAGATAAGCCATATTCGTAAACTGTGACCTAGTTATATTATTTTTTTTTCGAACCTCCAATTTTCCCTTATAGGAATTTACGTCTTAAATAATAACTCGAATATATAGGAAAACAATGGATAGATCAATATTGGACTTCCATTACGGGATAACCCATGTCTCAAACCGTATCCTGTACATTAGATTATCTAATCCGTGGCATTACCCGACCTCGATATTACCCTACTCCGGGAATTTTTTAACACGGCACATACTCAATTTTCCTTATGAAAGTAGAAGTATTTTTTGAATGCCTAGCTTCTAGCTTCTACATACTCCTGAAAATCTGTGATTTCCAGGAGTATGAAGAAGCTAGATTTTGTAAGGCAAGGGAAACATACTTCAGGCGCCTAAACAAGGCGTCTGTCGTCTGGGTAGTGGAAGAGAGGGACGCAAGGGAAAGTGGAGAAAGGTCACGTTCAATCCAACAATTCTCGAATGTTTATCACATTAAATGATACAATTGGTAACTTTTAACTCAATTTTGATTCCCGAGACAAATTAGCATGTGAACTATACAGGGTGGGTTATCTTTAGTGTTTCTATAGCCGAGGAAGAGATAAGGGCTATACTCATACTTTCACTTTTATATGTTGTAGTCTTAGGGAAGTAAGTCTCTGAGATTTACCCTCTTCTCTATGAAATCCTATGTCCAAAGAAATTTGTCTCATGGCGTGTGTCAGCTTATGGGGGTTACTGAACTATAAGGGGTTACGTGAGATTCTATGCAAAGACTATCTTGAAGGGAAATCAATGGCGCAAAAATCATAATTCAAATTCAATTATTAAAAATTTGAATTTGGGTTATGATTTTCGCGCCACAGAATACTTTTCTCAAGATAGTCACCGAATAGAATCTCACGTAACCCCATTGAGTTTGAATAACACGTGAAGTGTGTGGCTAAAACCATAGTCATAAGCGGACCGACGCCATACGACCGTTTTTTTCTACGAATGAGATTGGAAAGAGAAGACTGAGGGTCTGGCGTAGCCAAGTTGAAAAACTCCGAGACTTCACTCCATTCGACTACTACATATAAAAGTGTAAGAATGAGTATAGCCCTTATCTCTTCCTCGGCTATAGGGACACTAAAGATAACCCACCCTGTATATAAAATGAACAACTGAGGACTTGCATCTAATGAGGTATCTCCATTCACTTTAATTTTCTTAAAATTGAAACCACATGGTTAAGGGAAAAGCTTGGAGAAGTGTTTGTTGCCTTCATATATGACTTAAAATTGATTTGCAAAATCAATAATCAAAAATTAAAATTAAGCCGAAAGTTACAATTTAATAAACATTTCTGCTATCCTTCGGGAGATTTTTCTCGATTATTTACACAATGTAGATTATGATACTCTAGTTTCATTGCTGTATTTATTTTTGACATGGCTTGAGATAATTGACCGGGAGCCATATATCTGACGATAAGTGAAGTAAGTCACAAAACAAAAAAAAATAATATTTGCTATTTCATTTCACCAATTTTGATAGCTTGTTTATGCTTTGTTTATAGTTTGTTTATAGTTTGTTATAACTTGTTGACTAACAATACGAGTAATAAAACTTTCGTAAGTTAGCAATTGGTTTCAATTTCTAAATTGTTCTAAACTGATTTTTGATGTAATAAGTAACTAGTACTTCAAAACAGAAAAATTTATATCCATCCTAGTGATTCAAATGGTTTGGTTTTAGATGAAACCTAAATAGAAACGAAACAAGATTGTAAAATTGAAAACCAGACCGCATGTTCCGCGTAAAACCGAATACAAAACTAACTGTACCAAAAATCCATTGTTAGCCAAATCCCTAGTTTATCATTCATCACCCATTTGTCTCGCGAGAAAATGGGAGTATTGGCAGTTTTCGGATATGCGAATTAAACGTAAGTTAAATTTGAACTAAAAGTTTGAATTTTAAACTCAAACACTTGAAATTGATTAGATTAAAATTGGAGCCTTATTATTAGCACACATGTAGGATTGAGGACTTGACCTGATTAGATCTCCAGCTCGAATATCAATAAATTATATATTTTAATATTTTATAATATATTATAATTAATATATATTAATAATTAAAATATATACAATTATTTGTATAAATAAATTAATAATAATATACCTCTTTAAAAAATATACCTACTTATAAACTATAATGAACTAATTCATATGATGTAAACAGTGCAAATATAAATTTTGTTAAAATTTTGAGTAAGATTGTATTTTTAAAATTAAAACTCAAAATACAAGCTTACAAACTTACAAAAATGCAAGCTTTGCCGCGCTATGGAGTGTTCCACTTTCCTCAAATAAAGGCTTTTTGAAAATCGATTTTTACAAAGAGTCGAGTACTTAAATGGTCGTCATTGGAGTAAATATGTTTATAAGAAAGTATTTTTAATACATATGATGAGTTACAGCCAGATGATATTGTTCGCCAAGTGTTTGCAAACTGAAACTATTCGAATTCCTCCACATTTCTTTAGAAGCGCTGTGAATGAGTCATCAAGGAATATAGGTCAAACAATTTTTTCGGACTGCTATTTTTTCTAAAATTATTAATTTGATGAAAAATTAATACAAAATTAACAAGTTATTATGATCTTGACGGGATATGACTACCCCGCCAAGGCTTGAAACATCGGTTAACCCAAACAGATTGTTTCTGGTGGGGTATGATCCCACGTCTTGAGTATTCCGGACCCAACGCACTACCATTTGTGTTACAGAGCCGATTGGGAAAATGCTGTTTCAAACCTTGACTATATGATGATGATCCACCAGTTATCACCAGCAAAGTCTTTTTTGCTGGTGGGGGATCCATCATCTGTGCTTCTTCTCATCTCTTGGCAGAGACGGGGAAGACTTTTTGTTCTTTTCCTCATCTCTTGGCAGAAACGGGGAAGACTTTAATCGAGTGTAGGAGTCTATGCTCACTATCCCGTCGGTATAGGACCTATGCTTCACTATCCCACAATCTATATCCCGAGCTTTTAAATTCTACACAGATTGTGCACAGCGCTATGTATAAACCTCTGTTTAGAATTAAGGTTTATAGTCTGTAGAATTGATTAGACAAGCCTGTCGAATAACTTATTTCTAAACGATTCGGCAGGGAATTGGAAATTAAAAAAAACGCACCATTTTTCTAAACTCGATAACACCTACCAGATTCGAAACCACCACCACTCGAAAGAACTCACTTACCTTAACACTTACTCCACATAAACTCTGACTGAATTCAGTTTGTAAAATACCGAGTGTTATTTCTCATTCAAAAGTATTTATCGAATCGGAAAACAGTACATTAGATTTGACTCCATTGTCCATTTGGTTTTAATTGATACCTCACGCGATCAGAAACTTTGAGTATATTACGAACAAGTTGTCTAAAATTGCTTTACTAATGAATTTTTCTTTCTAATAAACACTAAAATTCTTTGTTAAATTCTCATCAAAGAAAGCAAAAATCTTGCTAAAGATATAAAAAATTAAAATAATATTTAGGCCATAAATACTTTTCGATTAAGGAAGTGTGTAAAGAACCACTAGCTACTATGGAGAATGAGACGCACGTTTTTCAACATTTAGTAAATTTTTCCGTATACTCCTGTTACTAACTTTAGCAAACGCACAGCATTACTATTGTCGAATCATTTGGGCGTGAACATTGGACAGCTTTGAAATTCAAAAATTTAATTTTTTCAAAAAATTAGACTTGTGCATGCCATATCGCAAAAATTCCTTAATTTTGTAGAATTGATAGGTTGAGCATGAAACCAGCATTAAAAATTTTTAGGTTAGAGTTAAGCACTGTTGGTAAATGGGAGACTTCCGTGGTGGCTTTCCATAGTAACCATAGCTACTGAGAACTCAAAATAATTGCTAACCTCCAACATGAAGATTAATAAATAAAAAAAAAGGAAAAAACTGTAAGGTAACCTATTGAAGTTTCCATGAGAGGCTAGTACAGGTGCCTAAATTATACGAATTTTGAAAAAGCTAAAATTAGTTTTTACTCGATAGTCCTCATCTAGTGATAAATATGACTGAATTAGCATTGTGCGCATGACTGAATTAATATTGTGAATGAATCGTAGTGAATTTATTTTCCCCATCTTCAATCATAGTTTTTATTTATTAGAACAAGGTTATAAAATTTTAGAAAAATTATATTTTACAAAATTTCTCAGTAACTTAAAACTAAAAGATGTCTAACCTGCACTTGGTAGCGCTCTTCACTGTGTACTTGATTACCAAAGCAGTGGAATTAAACAAGTCCTTTAATCCAATTTTCTTAGTTAGAGATGTTTTAATAGCAACAACATCATCTAACTGATCGTCTAAGTTGTAAATTAGAGGTAACAAATAGTTCTTAACATTCAAAACAACCTCGTCTCATTCTAGATCAGATTTTGGCTAATTANTGGTAGCGCTCTTCACTGTGTACTTGATTACCAAAGCAGTGGAATTAAACAAGTCCTTTAATCCAATTTTCTTAATTAGAGATGTTTTAATAGCAACAACATCATCTAACTGATCGTCTAAGTTGTCNACTTGATTACCAAAGCAGTGGAATTAAACAAGTCCTTTAATCCAATTTTCTTAATTAGAGATGTTTTAATAGCAACAACATCATCTAACTGATCGTCTAAGTTGTCAATTAGAGGTAACAAATAGTTCTTAACATTCAAAACAACCTCGTCTCATTCTAGATCAGATTTTGGCTAATTAATTTGTTATTATTTGGGGGAAAAGTTTATTCTTGCATCTAAAATTATAAAATTCGGGATTGAAGTGCAGTTGTCTAATCACAATCTTCCAATAGTCATTTTAATTGAAAATTTATAATTTGATTTTCAATTTTAATATATGCATATAACATTAACAACACTTTCCAAATTTATTAGTAATACATATTTTCAAAACTACATTGTTAAGAATCAATTTTGAACAGTTTATTCAGAATGTTGGAATTGTGATTCCCATTTTCTTAAATTGGATTTTATAATTCCTTATGCTTAATTTATTATAACGTTTGCTGCGATAACATGTATTTTTTATGTTTGTTCATTTTGTGGTATATTACTCTTGTTCAACAAATATTAATTACAAGAAGCAATCTGTTTATAACTTAAGCATATAAAGTCCAATAAAAAATTCAACTAACTAGAAAAGACAAGGCAGCTGCGTCAAAAGTTACGGAAATGGTACATCTACAAGATCTTCAGAGTCTTTATGCACTAGGACCCATTTGNTTACGGAAATGGTACATCTACAAGATCTTCAGTTTCTTTATGCACTAGGACCCATTTCCTATATCGTAAAGATGATGAGTGATGAATGGTGGTTTTTTGATTATGATGAGTTGAGGTTGAGTCGCATTTCGGAAGCAACTCATCAAAATTCGGTTTGATGGAGCCGTTTTTTGATGAGTTCAGGAGTCGTCCAAGAGTGAGAATTAAGAAAAGTTGAAACAATAAGTTTCAGTATTAACTTTCAAATTTAAGATTTAAACAAAAATTAATTATTGAGATATTAAAATTAAAAAGTTATTATTTTTTTACTCACAAATTTGTTCTAAAATTTTCATGCANGATGAGTGATGAATGGTGGTTTTTTGATTATGATGAGTTGAGGTTGAGTCGCATTTCGGAAGCAACTCATCAAAATTCGGTTTGATGGAGCCGTTTTTTGATGAGTTCAGGAGTCGTCCAAGAGTGAGAATTAAGAAAAGTTGAAACAATAAGTTTCAGTATTAACTTTCAAATTTAAGATTTAAACAAAAATTAATTATTGAGATATTAAAATTAAAACGTTATTATTTTTTTACTCACAAATTTGTTCTAAAATTTTCATGCAAGTTTTNCAAAAATTAATTATTGAGATATTAAAATTAAAAAGTTATTATTTTTTTACTCACAAATTTGTTCTAAAATTTTCATGCAGATTAGCTTTTATGATCAAAATTCAATCCTAACTGTAATTTTGGATAAAATCGATAAGGAATTATTGTTATTTTGAAGTAACATAAATAAATTTATGTGCTTAAAAAGTATTTAATTACGTATAAATTTTAATTGTTTTAAGTGAAAGCGTACCATTTAGTGTTGTTGAAGGATTATGAATCTTCACGAAGAAAGTCGACGCGCAAATGTTTATTGAGACGCGAATCAAAAAGTATTCAATCAATTCATCAAACTCATTGCTTTTCGTACATGACTCATCACTCCTCAATTCATACGACTTTTTGAAACGCTTTTGCATCATAATACCTCAACAATTTATCACTCCTAGCTCCTCATCTTAGCGATATAGAAATAGGGTTAAGNAAAAAGTATTTAATTACGTATAAATTTTAATTGTTTTAAGTGAAAGCGTACCATTTAGTGTTGTTGAAGGATTATGAATCTTCACGAAGAAAGTCGACGCGCAAATGTTTATTGAGACGCGAATCAAAAAGTATTCAATCAATTCATCAAACTCATTGCTTTTCGTACATGACTCATCACTCCTCAATTCATGCGACTTTTTGAAACGCTTTTGCATCATAATACCTCAACAATTTATCACTCCTAGCTCCTCATCTTAGCGATATAGAAATAGGGTTAAGCTATCGATTATTGAAAACCCGCTTGTAATCATTGGGTTGTTAGGGTTTGTTATTGCTTTGTTGGGTTGTTATTGAAACAATCACTTCCGTTATTTTGCGTTTGAAAACTTAACATTATAGCCCTGTTTTCCATCAATTTGGATTTAATATTTTTGGATTATCTGAAATCTTGTTTACTGCAAGAAGTTAGCTTTTTCTCAATAGGGTGATCTGAATTTTCATGGGTTATGCTGAGACATACGATGGATAGTAAATAAGGCTAATCCCAATTGCCTCGGTGATTGGGCTCATGGTGTTATAAATCTAATTCCGCATTGGAGTATGTGATTATTCGGCAATTGAGGTGCAAGTGTTTAAAATATAACAACATTTATTTTATAGTGTTCAACTTTTACATAATATTAAATAAGTCAATACATTGTCAATACTTTGTCACATTGTTAATTTTACTGACAATGTAATAGCGCATCATTTTGATCACTGCATACTGTGTAACTGATAAAAGGTCTGATTAAATGAAATAAAATTACTGTGTTTTGAATATTCAAATATTTTAATAAAAAATTCCAAAGTACTATCTTGTTTAACTTGAAATTCTCTATAGAACTGTAATTTATTTTCTATTTCATTTTAAATAATAAACTATCATTAGCTATACAGCAAGTTCTTAAGTATTAAGTTCGAATTCTTAAATACAATTGAAGAAGATGTACAATTACTAAATACATGAACACAATTAACAGTTATGTTATTTTTTCAACCCAGTTGAAGAGCCCAAACAAACCAGATTTTTGTGAACAATTTTTGAATTATTCGAACGCGAACTTTAAAATTAAGGAACGATATAAAGAAAGTGATACTTACTTAGAACGAGTACATATCAACTTCTGAATATNCAATTACTAAATACATGAACACAATTAACAGTTATGTTATTTTTTCAACCCAGTTGAAGAGCCCAAACAAACCAAATTTTTGTGAACAATTTTTGAATTATTCGAACGCTAACTTTAAAATTAAGGAACGATATAAAGAAAGTGATACTTACTTAGAACGAGTACATATCAACTTCTGAATATNTAACTTTAAAATTAAGGAACGATATAAAGAAAGTGATACTTACTTAGAACGAGTACATATCAACTTCTGAATATTTGCTTAGTATTTCAGTCGTTTGACATATAGTGTTGAAATTTAGCCATATCAGTAATGCCGGTTTTGTGAAAAATCAATTTATAAGTACAATATGAATTAGATGTCGTGAATCATGCCGTGTAACAAACTAATCAAATAGAAATCTCATAAAATACGAACCCTTACTCCGAAACCGTTGGTGCACATTCAAATTAGATGCAGTTATTGAAACTGGTGGCAAACAAAGAAGCTAGATTAGTTATTACACGATGGTTGAAAAAGTGAAGAATAAATGATTATATTAGTTCAATTTGTATCCAATTAGGTCGAAAATGTATACAAGATAAGTGAACCACATAAAATTTAATATTTATGCCCAACTGTTAAATAACAAGAACATTAGGACCAAATTTGTTCCATCATACTAAGAATATTTAATCCTCTTATCCTTTAGTAATCGCGTTGATTACATAGTTTGTAAAGTAACCCAACAGAAATCAATAAAATATCATTAATCGCTTTACACTTTTTCATTCCTTATTTGCAGTGATATTCACGAAAAATGTTTAATGAGAAGTTGTCATCACCTGAGCTAACACAATGTCAGTTGACTCCTAGATTTAGGAATCANCGAAAAATGTTTAATGAGAAGTTGTCATCACCTGAGCTAACACAATGTCAGTTGACTCCTAGATTTAGGAATCATCGGCCTTGTTAGTTTAATCAAAAGGGAACAAAAGTTTTACTTTGAGTGTGCTAATGAGTTAAAATACTGCTGGTACAGCATGTGGTTTTCTCACCTCATGAAACAAGTGCGGAATATAACAAGTCGGATGTTTACCCGCAACTGAAATAATCATAGAGATCGGACTAAGTGTATTTCCAATTAGAACATCGACAAATTCCTAACAAAAAANCGAAAAATGTTTAATGAGAAGTTGTCATCACCTGAGCTAACACAATGTCAGTTGACTCCTAGATTTAGGAATCAGCGGCCTTGTTAGTTTAATCAAAAGGGAACAAAAGTTTTACTTTGAGTGTGCTAATGAGTAATACTGCTGGTACAGCATGTGGTTTTCTCACCTCATGAAACAAGTGCGGAATATAACAAGTCGGATGTTTACCTGCAACTGAAATAATCATAGAGATCGGACTAAGTGTATTTCCAATTAGAACATCGACAAATTCCTAACAAAAAATTTACAAAAAACAGCTACGTAGCATTTTTCNATTTACAAAAAACAGCTACGTAGCATTTTTCATTTCGCCAAGGTGTGGCAACAGGAAGTCGAGTTAGGTGACTTTTTGACAGACTTTTTTATAATATCTAACACTAACCACACCCTCGGAAACTCTACGATTCTTGCTAAAAATTTGATTTCAAGTTCAGAAAAACATTAAGTAGTAAGAAAAAAACTACCGGATTGGTGTAGAAAAATCGCTAAATTTATTTTTGCTAAAGAGCACTACAAGGGCAGAGCCTCTTCCAATGTGGAACACTCTGCCAACCTTACTTGACCGGCAGGAACAGTACCCCCAAACCGTCAAGGGACCATATACCTAAAACACTAAACAACCAAAAACAACACCTAAAATATCCAGTTTACCAACCAAAAAGAGAGAAGTGAGAAGAAATATGCCACAGGCAATTTTTTGGATGAAAAGAATAAACCAAACAGGTTCATTCAATCCTCATCATACGAGTTTGGGACTTTGTCTACTGGTGTTTTGAGTCTCATCTCCTGTGTCAATCGTTTCGTCTACTATTTATTTATTAATTTTTAAATTATTGTAGGCCGTCTTGTTTGTGTCTGTTCGCGTATATTGACATGTTACGATACTATAGTTTATGATAATAAAACCTTCATGATAACAAAAATTCGAGAGCTGCGACGTTATATTCTACCACTGATTACAAGGATTGAGACGGTATAAATACCGTCAAGAGATGCGCAACATGTGGTCAATGACCATGGATGGGGTGGATTTTAAAATCTCACCTTTATACGTTCAAAGAGGAGCCAGTTTGTTTAGATTCAAAAAATCTGCACATTTGTACGGCTACAAATCGTTCCAGCTCTATCATATACTAGAAAAAATTGATCACAGTACTGGCAGAACATTTACTCGAAACTGCTCGTTAAAACTAAAGTAAATATGTCAAAAAATTTATTCATGTTTGATTTATTTGAATAAATCTGTTGTAAATATCCATGGGTCGTAATTTTTTTTTCATTTCCATTCTCTTCTCAAAATAGTGAATTGCAACATTGTATCCTGGTACTNCCATGGGTCGTAATTTTTTTTTCATTTCCATTCTCTTCTCAAAATAGTGAATTGCAACATTGTATCCTGGTACTTTGCCTTAATCCATTCCGTCATTAGTTTTACGTACAATTTATTCTTATATTTTTAAATTATTGTAGGACCTCTTTGTTATGATTGTTCTCCCCGAGCAATAAATCTCGGAGAGAATAAGACTGAAAACCGAAANAATAAATCTCGGAGAGAATAAGACTGAAAACCAAAAATATCTTATGATAAAACCATCAAGGTTAAAGTACGTCAATATTCTCCAAATTGAGTTTGGAGAAGGAAAGACGTAAGAAAACCACGGTAAAAAATGAAACAACGCAATAGCATGTTCAAGGCTAAAATTCTGAGGAGCGTCTAGGTCACTCAATGTCACGTCGCAGGTTGGCAACAGCCAATCAGCGACGAGCACGGAGTTTTAAAAGACCTTGGACACCTTTCAGAATTAGGAATAAAAGCGGAATCGGAGGAAAAAATCGAGGAATTTTTTTGGTCTCACAGGTTTCACCTGTAACCTCTCTCAACTTAGAAACTCACTCTTTCTTTCTTGTAGTATTCTATTCTTGTAGTAGCAAAAGTAATAAAGTGTTATTCCTTATAAACGGCNCCATGGGTCGTAATTTTTTTTTCATTTCCATTCTCTTCTCAAAATAGTGAATTGCAACATTGTATCCTGGTACTCTGCCTTAATCCATTCCGTCATTAGTTTTACGTACAATTTATTCTTATATTTTTAAATTATTGTAGGACCTCTTTGTTATGCTTGTTCTCCCCGAGTAATAAATCTCGGAGAGAATAAGACTGAAAACCAAAAATATCTTATGATAAAACCATCAAGGTTAAAGTACGTCAATATTCTCCAAATTGAGTTTGGAGAAGGAAAGACGTAAGAAAACCACGGTAAAAAATGAAACAACGCAATAGCATGTTCAAGGCTAAAATTCTGAGGAGCGTCTAGGTCACTCAATGTCACGTCGCAGGTTGGCAACAGCCAATCAGCGACGAGCAAGGAGTTTTAAAAGACCTTGGACACCTTTCAGAATTAGGAATAAAAGCGGAATCGGAGGAAAAAATCGAGGAATGTTTTTGGTCTCACAGGTTTCACCTGTAACCTCTCTCAACTTAGAAACTCACTCTTTCTTTCTTGTAGTATTCTATTCTTGTAGTAGCAAAAGTAATAAAGTGTTATTCCTTATAAACGGCCAAGTTGAATTGATCTTATTTCACATCTCTGCTTTCGACCTCAGTGACCTTTGGGTTACTGGCACCTTCCACTACTGCAATCATCAGTGACTAGAGACCAAAGGAACCATCATCACATTTTTATTTCTTTCTATTTGTGTGCATCAGCATGGCACAATAATTATTAAAAAAATATTGTAGGCTCTCCTATTTGTGTCAAGTGATTCATAATAATGGAACCCAAGTGTCGGGTGTTTTGGATAACTGGGAAGACTTTCTATTTTCTCTAGTGGAATGGTTATTTGTAGGGATTCACAACCAAGGTAACTCATTTCATTTACTACAACCATTTGGGAAAATGTACTCACTTTCATTTCATTCATTTCGGCATCTTTTCATNAACTCATTTCATTTACTACAACCATTTGGGAAAATGTACTCACTTTCATTTCATTCATTTCGGCATCTTTTCATCTTGGATGGAAGTCAGCTGTTCACCATTTGCCGACAGACAGCGGACTATTCCTAGATTTGACACAACCATTCAATTTATGTAATAAGCTAATGGCACTTTCAATGCTGAATAGAAATAAATAAATACTACGCAATTCGTTAGCCAAACAATTTCAGAATAATTGATGGCTTTTGGTGACTCGGTGNTTTGCCGACAGACAGCGGACTATTCCTAGATTTGACACAACCATTCAATTTATATAATAAGCTAATGGCACTTTCAATGCTGAACAGAAATAAATAAATACTACGCAATTCGTTAGCCAAACAATTTCAGAATAATTGATGGCTTTTGGTGACTCGGTGACCTCACTCCACAGGATGCAGTATCTACATCTCAAACAAGCTAACGACATAATACTAGCTAAATGTCAAATATTATTCTTAATGATTTAAGCATTACCTGGAAATTAGAACAGCATTCGGGAAATAATTAAATTTCTTAGATATCCGACAGCAAATATAAATTAACTCACGTCGTATGAAATATATCTTAATCATTTTGAATCGATCGTGATGACATAATTAGAACAACATTTTTTTAATTATTTCAGTTTCTAGCATATACTTAGTTGTATATGCCATTGTTGGCATTAAAATGGCTGGTATGAATTGTTGGAAAAATAGGAAAGTTTTTGATTTATTTTAAGTAATTATTTTTAATTTGTATTTGACTATCCATTGACTAAATGCTAAACTAGTCCATTATATCAAGCAATCACAAATTTAGTCTGACTTTCCGCATTGCTCTGTACGATTTTTAGGTAAAAATTTGCTATACACACATGATTTTCCATTTTGGACAAATATTGGTACACCAAGTTGCGACTGTTATCTACATTTTGATTACTCGTGGATAAAATTGGAAAAATAGGAAAGTTTTTGATTTGTTTTGAGAAAATTTCAGCAGAAGAATTGTTCACATTTTGCAAACCTTTTTGAGCTGAATCAGCTAGATTATGTGAAAATCGGCGAATAAACTTTTTTGATAAAGTTGAAAATTAAGAAAGTTTTTGATCCATGTGGAGAATGTCGCTTTTTGTATGGGAAAGCGAATGGTGTAAAACAATTCGACGTTATGTGTTTTCATTTGAACTACCTACACATTATTTTATATTTGTTTTCACATATAGCTTAAAGATTATTTGTAACCGGAAAACTAACGACTTCGTGCTGTTGTAAGGTAATGTTGCATACTTCAATGCCCCCGTATTCCCATTTCCGTTATGGTGAATTAGTAGTTCAACAACAATATCCGTCATCACATTTAGTTGTGGTGCTACATGCTGTACTTCTATGTTCTTATGCAGTATTGTACCCCATTATATCGCCCTCTGCTATTCATTTGAAATACAGTTTCTCGGAAACCATATAAGCTAACTGACAAATTCTCAATTGCAAGTAGCAAAATACCTTGCGAGTGAAATAATAAGGTGTTCTTCCGTGATATCTTGTTGCTCACAAACACCCTCTTTAATCTGTGATATAGGAATTCAAATAATTCCATTTATATTCCCATTGCATTAGTTTCATTTCCTAAAAAAGAAATTAAAAAACTCCACAGTTTAGCACCGTGTAATTATATTAAAGCTGTAGAGATTAAGTGCAATGAAAAATTTGTAAAACCAAATTCTTCGTATCTACCAATAATAAATTTTTAAACCTGATCTGTCCCGTGATCCTTTGACCTCTGACATTTGTCCACACCATTTCCCTTTCCTAATTATAATCCCGCTTGATTAAATTTGTACCGTGTTTTTTTTTTAATTTTCATTTTGTATTAGCTGGCCTACGGCCTTCAATAACATTCTGCTGAACGATTTAGAAATCATATAGAAAATTATCAACTGAATCATCAAAAAAGAGTATTGCACAAGAATATTCATAGCAACAATGGACAACAGGTCATTTCACAGTAGTAGTATTCTTTACGTTTTCCACCTGTTGATATTCTTTTGTTCTCTTCCAGCAGAATGGGAATTTCTCATAAGGATTCTATTTGTTTTAAAAATTTTGTTTGTTAGTTAAGACTTCAAAGAATTTTTAGAAATGTAGATTTATCTGGGTTTGGTGGAATTAATTCCTTTCATTCATACTGGCTGAAATGAAAAGAACCAATTCTTCACACACAGAAAACCAGAGCGATCTCTGGTTTTTCAAATATATGTCTGGTTTCAATATATCATTTCGCCTAAGCTAATCAAACTGCATCGGCTAAACACTAGGGATCGATGATAACAATGATATATAATTGGCTGCTAGCAAACCAATTATTAGGAGAATAGATTGATCTAGGTGACTTGGTGACCTCACTCCACAGGATGCATATCTGCACATTCTTAGATATCTGTTAAAGCAATAATATTGACCAATGGAAAAACAGCAGCGTAACAATTTCATTTCTATCTAAGCACGATAAAAGCATTGAGGAAATGGTAAATTATTTAAAGGATAGGGAATTTACTAAGTATATAGTTCTCTTATATGAGCCCTCAACTTATTCATTTTGAAACATGCGTTGACATCCTAATAGTGCATGAGCACATTGTATCCATTAGAAAAGTACACAACAAATTAGATTGAAATGGGTACATGCATCAACAATAATGCAATAATGAACCCGCATTGCAATAAATATTCCATTTGCACATTTTAAACTCATTATGTTTACCCCATACATCCCAGAAACCTTAACAAAATTATATGCAATTTAGCACGTGCACTTGATATCAGCCCTCATTGAGAGTAAAAGTTTAAGAACTATGAGGGACTTATCCACTGGTCATGATTTCCAAACTTATACGAAGGGTCGCTACATTCTTGGAAGCTACAGCATAATATGCAAGGAAACTACTTCAACTTGCCTTTGTAATGCCAAAGTGAGTTTTAACCAAGGGTTTTCACTTTTACGTGCAATGGAGTGCTAAGTAGAATATAAGAAATATAGACAGCTGACTGTGACTTTTTAATGCTGAATATCTCATGCATTTGGGAAGTTGAGTTTAAACCTTCCCTGATAAAGGAGATTGCCGACAGCCATCTAATGAGTCGGCAATTTTGGTTGATGCAAGGGGCGGGTTACATTATATCCCATTTTATTTTATAAATTGAGGAAAGCGGTACAGCTTATTCGTTCAAATATGAACAACAAACAACCCAAAACAAATGCTCCACCACCAGGGAGAATTGTAAAAGGTCAGAGTCAATTGACAAAGACCATTCAAGTCTGGAAAGCGGGTTAGCCAGACATTATATACCTGGATCTGGAACTGGCCGGTCATCCTCTCCTCAATTTCTCAAATATTTATTTTATTATTATTTTTGTGATTTTGTATATTTGTTAGTTGATTTAATATTTTTTTAATATTCATATATTTTTTAGGGAATTCGGGAAGCTCACATTACTACAACCTCACATATTGTAAAGCTGTTGTCTGAAGCGAGACAATACCTATCTTCTTCGAAACCATTTCATTCTCAGCATTCTTTCTCTTTTGTCGATTTAGACTTGAAGTGGGTATCCGTCTTCAGACCATCTATTCATTGTTTGTTCAGTTTCTTCTCGACTCTCTTTCAATTCTTAACTACCCTATGTTAGCTAGCTCGGTCCTTTATATTTACAATTCGAGTTTTGTTTGTGTTAAGTGAAGGTATCATTTAACCCTCAAATTTCAGTTTAGTGATCCCTTGACCTCTGACTTTCTTCCTTCCAACGTTCACCATGTAAATTTTTAATTTCCTATTCTTCTACTTTTCCCGCTAATTTAAATTTTGTTCAAAGCTTTTTTTAGTAAAATTCCCGACCTAGCCATAAATTCCATAAATTTCCGGAGTTCCCGGATCCATGAATGCCCTTCAGAGTTCGCCTATATAAGCGAAATCTGAAGCAGAATAAAAAAAGAGGCTTACCCTACTTCAACTTAGTCCTTTATCTATACTTTTATTGAGTTCCCAATTGTTTAGAAATAAACGATATGTTACTAAATCTTTTGAATTTTGAGCGGACGTTATTCACAGTAAGTGCTAAACTCCAGTGACCTCAGGGTCACCGGTACCTTCCACCTCGCTACATCTGCTCGCCATCTCCACCAAGTATTCGGTATTGTTCTCAACACCTCACCGCAANCCATCTCCACCAAGTATTCGGTATTGTTCTCAACACCTCACCACAAACACCAAAAAGGCGTATAACACTGACGTCACGATTTCCCCATGCAGGAGGGATCAGTCTGTGTTGGGTTTGAATCTTCATAGACATGGAAGATTCGAGAAGAATCTACTGATTTGGAGTTCTTTGTTGTTGTAGGGAACGTAATGGAGTGCTCATGCAGTCTGGCCTTAAGCTAGACAATATATAGCTGGATCTGGAGCTGGTCGGTCATCCTCTCCTCACTCTCTCAAAGCATTGTTATTTTTTCATTATTTTAGAATTTTGTGTACTTGTGAGTTAATTTTTCTTTGGGAATTCGGACGGCTCTCATTACTAAATCCTCACCGTTGTAAAGCTGCTGCTTAAGACGAATGTAAACAACTATTTTCTCAAAACCATTACTTCCTCCTCATTCCTTTTCTTTTGTCGTTTTAGATTGGAAACGAGCATTTCACTCCATAGACGAATTATTAATTGTGTTGCTCAGTATTATTTCGGATCTATTTCAATTCTTAGTTCCCCTAATTCCGTTCGCTCGTCCTTTTATATTTTGGACTCAAATTTTGTNTTCGGATCTATTTCAATTCTTAGTTCCCCTAATTCCGTTCGCTCGTCCTTTTATATTTTGGACTCAAATTTTGTGTTTTAACGGGAGGTCTCATTCGAACCATTATCTTTCAGTAAAGTGATCCGTTGACCTCTGAATTTCATTTTTCCAACTTTCACCGCATAAATTTTCACTTGGCTCTTCTTATGCTTTTTCTGTAGTTTAATTTTCCCCCTCTGCATTCCTTAGTCACTTGCCCTATATAGTCTTAAATCCCCGGAATCCTGCATTCTATTTTATATTTCGTTTTAATGATATCTCGTCTGCGGCGAAGCCGCATTGCTACGCAGTGGCCGAAGGCCACATAGACGAGATATCACTTGACCTATGAACTGGCTGTGTGTACCCTGTGATGTGTGTATAAAGGGGCAAATATGATTTCCTTATCATTGAGTAGACTATCATTTCTCCACCTACAACCTATATAAGTGACTGTTTGTCTCTTTATTGTTATCAGTTTGTCATGTCTTCTTCTTCAGACTCCAACTCATCTGACGTTACATCATAAGATATTCCTCCCTGTCCTTGTGTTAATCAACCAATTATTGNTCAGAAGATATTCTTCCCTGTCCTTGTGTTAATTAACCACTTATTGTTCCAGATTCCCGCACCGAAGTAAGAAGTTTGAGATTTACTGTTTCCGTTGATACAGGATCAAGAGTTAGAATTCCACACGCTCATTCACCATTTTGGGATCATTTGGACATTGCCGTTTGTGACCTCATTCGAAGAAGTTTAAATTCTTACAACAGAACACTCGACCCTGGCATTTGTCGTGAGTTAAATACTACTTATTATCCAATTGTCGATTTGCCAACGATTAGTGGTATTGAAGAATCTATAAATGGCTTGTTCGAAAATGAACGTCGCACTTCTTAGTGAGTCAGAAGACGAAACATGCAACATTTTGCAAGAGACAGAGTTGCAAGGTGGCTCCACGTCATCATTATCCCCACCTCAAAGTCCAATCCCGAAAAAGAAATCCAAGAACTCGGATACGAACTCGCTCGCGGTTTTCGACGGATATCGTGGCACAGACCTGGAAGAGATGTTCTCGTCATTCATCACACGTCATCTTGCGAAGAATGGNTTCGGATCTATTTCAATTCTTAGTTCCCCTAATTCCGTTCGCTCGTCCTTTTATATTTTGGACTCAAATTTTGTTTGTTTTAACGGAAGGTCTCATTCGAACCATTATCTTTCAGTAAAGTGATCCGTTGACCTCTGAATTTCATTTTTCCAACTTTCACCGCATAAATTTTCACTTGGCTCTTCTTATGCTTTTTCTGTAGTTTAATTTCCCCCCTCTGCATTCCTTAGTCACTTGCCCTACATAGTCCTAAATCCCTGGAATCCCGCATTCTATTTTATATTTCGTTTTAATGATATCTCGTCTGCGGCGAAGCCGCATTGCTACGCAGTGGCCGAAGGCCACATAGACGAGATATCACTTGACCTATGAACTGGCTGTGTGTACCCTGTGATGTGTGTATAAAGGGGCAAATATGATTTCCTTATCATTGAGTAGACTACCATTTCTCCACCTACAACCTATATAAGTGACTGTTTGTCTCTTTATTGTTATCAGTTTGTCATGTCTTCTTCTTCAGACTCCAACTCATCTGACGTTACATCATAAGATATTCCTCCCTGTCCTTGTGTTAATCAACCAATTATTGTTCCAGATTCCCGCACCGAAGTAAGAAGTTTGAGATTTACTGTTTCCGTTGATACAGGATCAAGAGTTAGAATTCCACACGCTCATTCACCATTTTGGGATCATTTGGACATTGCCGTTTGTGAACTCATTCGAAGAAGTTTAAATTTTTACAACAGAACACTCGACCCTGTCATTTGTCGTGAGTTAAATACTACTTATTATCCAATTGTCGATTTGCCAACGATTAGTGGTATTGAAGAATCTGTAAATGGCTTGTTCGAAAATGAACGTCGCACTTCTTAGTGACTCAGAAGACGAAACATGCAACATTTTGCAAGAAACAGAGTTGCAAGGTGGCTCCACGTCATCATTATCCCCACCTCAAAGTCCAATCCCGAAGAAGAAATCCAAGAACTCGGATACGAACTCGCTCGCGGTTGTCGACGGATATCGTGGCACAGACCTGGAAGAGATGTTCTCGTCATTCATCACACGTCATCTTGCGAAGAATGGCCAAACTCTATTAACGAAACCAGACGCGGACACCTCCACATCCTGTACTACCATTACCGAGGATCCCGAATCACAGAGTATATTCGAAATTTCATCAGAGCCGAACCTGTTTTCGGACTCTGGTCCGATGTCAATAGCGAACGAGGTTTACGAATCTATTTATGTTCAGGGGAAGGGCGCATCATACTATACCAAAAGACGACCGATGATACGCTCCAAACACCACTTCGGTCTATCGATAACTCTATCGAACCCACCAGAAGAAGACACGGACTGGGGAACAAAGTGTTGGGAAATGAAGAGGAATCTATTGAGAACAGACCCAATAGTTCAAGGACTTCAGAATATTCTCGACCGGACATGGAAAGATTGGAAGGATATCCCCTCCAAGAAAGGTATAGAAAACTATTTGCAATATATTCTACATAAGCCTGATTATAATTTTATATCAGGCCTAAAAAAAAGTCAACATATGCGGAACGGATATGGGAACTAGTGCAACTTTATGTTCCTGAAACATCTATTGAACTAACGGCGGTTATTTGGAAATATGGAAATGAAATTGAACAAAAATTCTCGATTACTCAAATGATGAGCATCTCCTGATGTATTCCAAGGATAGTTGTAATCAACTTCAATAGCTATTTTAGTTCTTAAGTCAATTTGAAGCATACAAATTATAGAACCGTTTGGAAGTGATCCACCATTATCAGCAGTTGTAGGAGTAGCATAGGGCATGACCCTCAATAAAAAAGCAGGTTGTCTATATTTTGATGATTCTTCACAAGATCCAGTAATGGGATGTCTCCAACCCCAATCTCCAGATGGTAAATCTTCGGCCAAATTTGTATTACCGAAGCTTGGTAATTCTGAGTGTTTTAAAGCATAACTAGGTCGATTGTTATAAGTATCAATATTTGGCCAAGTATGTACATTTTTAATATCTTCATCGTGCTTGATGCTTACATCAGCCATTCGTCTCCAGTGAGGAAAAAATGTTGGGGAGTAGAAATATGGATCAGAACCATGAAAAAATTCTGTAGATAGTCGATTGACTCTTAAAGTCGTATATTCTTGTTTTGGAATCTCAGCGTTATGTATGTTATAGCCAACTACTCGAGGAAGAGAAGCCATGGTCGTCTCAGCAGCCCAACAACATGCTGTAACTCGTTGTGATGAATTGTCTGCTTTTTTAATATTCTTTACAGTTCCAATGGCATCATATTCCCAATATCGATGTAAAATATTCGGTTGTTCAATTGAATGCATAATTTGTAGAACTGGCTGTATTCCACCGACTGGACATATTATTTTAGACGTATTTGCTGGATTTTGTTCCAAATACATCTGATGAGTAACATTTCTTATCTCCAGTTGAGCATTCAAAATTTTAACTCCAGCACATGATTTTAACGGCTCAGCCTCGATGTAAGATACCCAAAAGGACATGTCATTGACCGGTAACTCAAAAAATCCATTATCAAGTTTCCAATGGTTAGGATAGTTAGCATCTTGTGACCAGACATTGGTTCCTTTTGCTGCGCACATTGTAAATCTATAATCATGTTCAAAGATAAAAGTTGTTGTTTGAAGAGAAAAAGGTCGTTCTATAGTTGACCCAACTATCAATCCTGAGACATTTCCACCACCACTCCCTGAATCGAGTCTTGGATTTTTTGGAGCACGGGCACGAGGTTGGTCTCCTTGATCTGCCATTTAGATTCTAATTTTCTACTGTAAACAATTATTTCGTATAATGATTCTGTTGAGTCAGATAAGTTGTATGGCGTGACTGAAGTATCCAATGATGATGAAGGGGTTTGAACTGGTGTTATTGGAGAATAAACTGGGGTTATCGGCGAATAGTTAGGCGTTATAGGAGAATAAACTAGTTCACTCCAGTTAGATGGGATACTATTATCAGATGAACTGTATGAAGAGTTTTGAGTAGAAGTAAATGACGGGGGTGTTAGAGACGGACTGTTCGACCCAATCTGAGAAAGAATGCCGCTGGATTCAGGGCTACTGATTTCACTGTAGTCCAACAACGGGTCACTGTCCTCCAAATTCGGCGCAAAGTTCCCACCTCGAGGTGTTCTATTTGGATCTGGATTCGGGTTACGAACAAAATTACGAATAAGAGGATGAGAAGAAGTGAATCTGCCACGGTCGTCTCTAGCTGCATAAATCCCTCCACGAGCAACACGATTACAACGAGCACGATTAATATGAAAAATAGCAGCCCAACTTGGTTTATCGCTCATAATGAACTGAATTCGATTTAACCGAAACCGGAGTATTTATATTAATAAATGNAAGAGGATGAGAAGAAGTGAATCTGCCACGGTCGTCTCTAGCTGCATAAATCCCTCCACGAGCAACACGATTACGACGAGCACGATTAATATGAAATATAGCAACCCAACTTGGTTTATCGCTCATAATGAACTGAATTCGATTTAACCGAAACCGGAGTATTTATATTAATAAATGATAAAAGGTAGTCTACTCATAGATAAGGAAATCATATTTGCCCCTTTATACACACATCACAGGGTGCACACAGCCAGTTCATAGGTCAAGTGATATCTCGTCTATGTGGCCTTCGGCCACTGCGTAGCAATGCGGCTTTGCCGCAGACGAGATATACTAAAATTCGCCAACCCACAACTTTTAGCCAAATTCATTTTATTTCTGTATAGAGATGACGGAGAGCTCTAATTTCTACTTCTTCAAAGTATCCATAAATTTTGTTAGTTACCAACAGGTTACTAGATTAGAGTCCAGTTCAGACTCTAATGTATTGCATAATAAAATTTAAAAAATTTCACTCATTCTTATAGGTTTTCTGTTTTGTTAATTAAATAGACTTAAAGTAGGGTTTTCTCAAACGAGCTCCCTTAGCCATTGAGTATGGAAATCTTTTGGAAATCTTCTGCAAATAATACTTTGAAGTCAAAAAATGAACTATCCAAGCACTAGTGGTAAATTATATCAATAATATATATTTTATTGTGACCAAACACNCTCTAATGTATTGCATAATAAAATTTAAAAAATTTCACTCATTCTTATAGGTTTTCTGTTTTGTTAATTAAATAAACTTAAAGTAGGGTTTTCTCAAACGAGCTCCCTTGGCCATTGAGTATGGAAATCTTTTGGAAATCTGCTGCAAATAATACTTTGCAGTCAAAAAATGAACTATCCAAGCACTAGTGGTAAATTATATCAATAATATATATTTTATTGTGACCAAACACAAACATCAGAAGAACAATTTACTCTTCTTGGTGACTCGGTGACCTCACTCCACAGCATGCAGTATCTGCAAAATTCTAGGTATATTTTAGCCCAGAAATACTGGCCAAAGGTAATTTCAAAATTAATACTCCATCTTATAACTAAAATCTCCACAATACTTTCCATAGCCACAAACTACCAAGTGCTCATCACTTTTGGGCTTACAACCCTTTTAGCCGACAAATATAGCAATCTATTTTATACGCATTAAATTCCTTTCATTAGAAAACTTCCCAAACAATTCTTTAAGTAAATAAATGAGCTAATCAAACTATTGCCACTAATAACTAGGGATAAATGGTATCAATAATGAATATTTTGTTGCCACCAAACAAACATTAGTGCAACAATTGACTGTTCCTGGTGACTCGGTGACCTCACTCCACAGTATGCAGTAACTGCAACATTCTAGGTACCTTTTAGCACAATAATACTAGCCAACCATTATCCCTAAATTCATCTTCCATCCTCAGACTAAACTGTCCATATAGGGACCCAACAAACTCCTGTTCCATGTGCTAGCAGCTCTTTCACGCCTGACATTTTACTAAGAAGCCGAGTCCCCGCATGGGACAATAATATATACGATGCAACGTACGAGGAATTACGGAACCTTCTCCCACATTTGGCAGTAAGTTTTAGGATACTACGATGTCTCCTGATTTTAACCATTAAACAACTCCTCGAATTCTCAAACAAGCCAACGCTTCTGAAGCCATACAATCCAAACACCGTGAACTTTNCCATTAAACAACTCCTCGAATTCTCAAACAAGCCAACGCTTCTGAAGCCATACAATCCAAACACCGTGAACTTTCAAGTCCTACACATCTACAACCTCATGGTATTACCAGTAGCCGGTACCGGAATCTATAAGACAGGCAGACCACCGGCTATTCCCACACGTCCATAGTCCCCAAGTCACGATTAGTCAAATACATTCGGCAAACCTGACAGCCCACGAAGAAAATTGGGAACGACGCTGTATCGCTGAGAAGATAAAAGTTTACTAAGTATTACCCCAAAATGGACGACAAAAGCTACGGTGAAAATACTCGTCAACGGTTTTTCGTCCCTAGGCATGCCTAAATAAATATATGCCATAAATTTTGGAAATACTAGCTACGCTGCGAAGTTGCAACGAGGTATCTAAACTTATTTTACTGCACAATATAAAGCACAGTGCACATGCTTAACATATGTGGTAATCGTAGCATGCCAAATTCACAATTTTGCAGGACGCAGCGAAATGGGCTAGAACAAACTTGGGTAGACAAGAATGAAATTGCTTCATTAATAAACTTATGTGGAACAACAAGACGGGAAACAAGGAATGTAATATTTAGGCTTGGATTCTGACAAACTGGTCCATTAAATTCAACAATTATTCTGCGAAAATCTTAGCAGTTGCATATGACTGCTGCTACAAAAATAGAAGCAAGAAGTATCTAAATTTCGTATTTTTAGAGATTCAACGCTAAAAAATATTGGCAAATCAGTATGAAATTTCACACAAAATATTGTCATCACTGAGAAAACACATATCTAGTTGGTTTCCGGCGACATACGCACGATTTGACGGAATTTCAAATTTAATTTTTTCTAACGTTCAACATTTTCTCTAGAACGTATATGCCGCACGCGATACGTAACTTTTTACAAAGTAGGCTAGATGACATCACCATCAGTGGTATATTGAGTTCACCTTTTTTGTTTAAGATGTTTTATATCAAATTACCAAGAAATTGACAATGACGAAATGCGTGTTATCTTCTATCTTCCATGCTGGTATCTTATATGCGGGTGCATTTTATATTTATGCTGGTATCAGAATTAGAAAGTACACGGGAATGAAATAAGGCATTGGATAAAATTCCTGTTGGATTCTATGGAGTACATTGGTTGAAAAAATGCTACGTCCACTAACACACGCGAATTTGGCTCAGCGAAAAGTGCGAATTAGGTTTCTCGCAGTAAAAAGTGATTCTGTGTTTTTTAGCAGAAAACGTTGAAAATGTTCAACTTTCTCCCAGAAAAGAATAATCCTAATACACATCAAGGGCTTCCTTTGAAATAAAAGGTTTTCTCATATAATAGGGGCATTTTGCTCCTATTACACAGTGAAAGAAACTTCCATGAAAGCGTGGAAGTTTGAAAGAATTTCAGATTTCATTGTGTAATCTTATTTTATTAAGTTTTTTAAGAAAGTGACTTTCGAATGAATACTTTCAAGGTGTCGCTTTCACAATAATTTTAAGAGATTTTTAATGAAAGTTGGAATATCTGCGTCTCTTCTCCCCAAATTGGGGAGAACAGAAACTCACCCATCAGTCAGCAGGGTGGGAACTTTTGAATTTGATAATATTTATTATACAAATTCTTCAATTTAAATCAGATATATGAAACATTATTATTACAATTAGAATTTAGTGGAGTCATCTGAAAATACTCGTAAATTGTTGGTAATTGAGTGTGTGATGGAACGAAGGGTGCTCTGAGACCCATCACTATCTTGCAAAACAGGCTTGGGCAAAAGAGATGTGGGAATAAGCGGGAGACTTTTTTTCATTCTCTTTGACTCGTATAAACCTCTTCTTGAAATTAATTTCAAAGAAAGTTAAAAACTCAGAAATATTGTTCAGTGAAAGTACTTGCATGGAAACATTTCACGAAAATTTCTTTCATTGTTTAAGCGAAATGTAGGAAATTAATATTTCGTGGACATCTTATTCGTGTGAGAGCCAACGTTCCCCTGCAACACTTCCTTTTATTATCCCAAAAGACAACCCTGAACACCGTATTAGTGGATACAAGAAGTTGAAACATTTTAATTTCATGCTAGTTTAGGTACTCGAATCCAACGTGAGTAAAAAATGCTAGGCGTCCAATATGAATCCCAACGTCACTATTCGAATTCCCTGGTTTATACCAACTCTTAGCTGAGTTGAAATCTCATTTATCGTAATTCAAACGATAGAATAAGTGAACGATTGTGATCTAGTTTATAAATATTTGGAGTATGCTGGTTATGATTAATTAAAAACGTCGTTTCAGAATTCACAATTGTACCGGTTTGCATGAGCTCTTCATATACATTTTTACATGTTTAATAAGTCCCACCTAAACTACTCTAGATTGGCTTGACAGTAGTTAATTAGAATAATTGAATAAGCAACAATAGTTATACCTTAGATATTCGATGTTAATATGTTTAGCTAATGGAACTATGCAATATAATCATTCATAATTTCAATAATTAATAGTCACCTTTTGAGCAAAACCTAAGACAAAAATTAAAATTCTTCCCTTACGCTAATTTTTGTAGTTAAAAAAAATTTTTTTTTTTCATTTGTGTTAAGTAGTTCAGACAGCTAAGTCTGGGTCAGCAAATACAGAAAGTGTGCCTGAATAGTTGGCAAATGCCGAACCATATTATTTTTCATTAAAAATTTTTTCTTATATAGACAAGAATATGGCATTCAGTGACTCATATTCCAATTCATTTTGTTTTTTCATTTTCTAAGATACATGTAATAATGATCATGATTCTGTAAGCATGTTCCCCAAAATCTGATTACAGTTTTTGAATAACTAATCTTCCTAATTACTTTAAATACTAAGATATCGTTGATATGATTATTAAGCACTGTTTTTGGTGAGAGTTTACTTGTTTCCATTATTTATATGAGAGAATACTCACCGGAAGTGATATTTGTTGAAATCTGCGATGGGTTTCTTTTGTATTAGCAGGAAGCCGTGTTGACATCGGTCTTTCATTTTGAACTTGAACTTCATTTTTATACTCTCCTATTTATGCATCTTATTCGTCCCAACTATGTAACAAGATGGTACATGACTTCATATTTCTGTTGAGAACACGAATGACAATTCTCGACTCTTCAATTCCATATTATTCGCAACCTAAATAAAAAGTGAGACTTGTCATAGAACCAAAAATATATGTAAAAAGTTGTTTAAAATATTATAGTTCGAAAGCAAATAGTAAAAATAGATAATAGTAAGTTTCAGAATTTTGTCAAAATTGTTTTAATTCATCTATAAATCCGATGTGATATATTGAAGACACCTACAACATTTGCTTTTATTTGAAACAAAATGCTTTCTTTCATCACTTGTATCCGCTACAGAACTAAATTTTCTAATGCAAGAAATACCGCATATCACACATGGAGTACAATTAGCTGAAACTTCACATAATTCATCTCAGTACTGCTTACATAAACTTTTTTTTGCAGTTTTGCAAACCTTTTCACTTCAGTTATCGTCCTTGGTTTCTCCATAGCCCACATAGAGTGCACAAAATAGTATGCACTTTTTAAATATTCTTGATAACAACAAAAATTGTTTTGTGACAAAAGCAGGTTGATTATAAAGTGTAAATATATAATTGTTTCTATTTTCTTCTGATTTAGGATTAATACATTTCTAACTACGATTGTATACTTTGGACCGAAACAGTATAATTTCATTTGTATTCAAACAAGAATTAGNCCATTAAACAACTCCTCGAATTCTCAAACAAGCCAACGCTTCTGAAGCCATACAATCCAAACACCGTGAACTTTTAAGTCCTACACATCTACAAACTCATGGTATTACCAGTAGCCGGTACCGGAATCTATAAGACAGGCAGGCCACCGGCTATTCCCACACGTCCATAGTCCCCAAGTCACGATTAGGCAAATACATTCGGCAAACCTGACAGCCCACGAAGAAAATTGGGAACGACGCTGTATCGCTGAGAAGATAAATNGGCAAACCTGACAGCCCACGAAGAAAATTGGGAACGACGCTGTATCGCTGAGAAGATAAATGTTTACTAAGTATTACCCCAAAATGGACGACAAAAGCTACGGTGAAAATACTCGTCAACGGTTTTTCGTCCCTAGGCATGCCTTAGTTTGTATACAATAAATTTTGGAAATACTAGCTACGCTGCGAAGTTGCAACGAGGTATCTAAACTTATTTTACTGCACAATATAAAGCATAGTGCACATGCTTAACATATGTGGTAATCGTAGCATGCCAAATTCACAATTTTGCAGGACGCAACGAAATCGGCTAGAACAAACTTGGGTAGACAAGAATGAAATTGCTTCATTAATAAACTTATGTGGAACAACAAGACGGGAAACAAGGAATGTAATATTTAGGCTTGGATTCTGACAAACTGGTCCATTAAATTCAACAATTATTCTGCGAAAATCTTAGCAGTTGCATATGACTGCTGCTACAAAAATAGAAGCAATAAGTATCTAAATTTCGTATTTTTAGAGATTCAACGCTAAAAAATATTGGCAAATCAGTATGAAATTTCACACAAAATATTGTCATCACTGAGAAAACACATATCTAGTTGGTTTCCGGCGACATACGCACAATTTGACGGAATTTCAAATTTAATTTTTTCTAACGTTCAACATTTTCTCTAGAACGTATATGCAATACGTTTCATATTTATATTTTTTTTTCACCCAAAATTGACAGAAGATACTCCTAGAGTGTCGCCTGACTGTGCACTCCAAGATGTACCAGGACTAATGTCAAACAAACTAGAGAATTTGATTGTCAATTCTCTAAGTGATGAAATACATATAGCAATTACCAACGCTATACAATACTTCCCAACTACAACGAGGAAGAACATTTCAGAAAAACTCATCAATAAGATGTATACACAACATCGGAGTACTTACTCTTCCGAATGTATCATCCGTACCGATGAGAGACAACAACAAAACATGCAGCCAACCGTGCCACCAGAACATTTCAAGTTCACATACGCACAACAAGCTGCGAAAGAACCACTATTACTACCAAAAATTTTGGTATGTAAAACTCAAAAGACCAGAGGTCCAAGCACAACAACATCTGCTAACACTGTTCCAATACAGAAAATACCTCAAAGGTCAAAGAGACAAACACACCGTACAACGGTGCACACTCAACAAATGAGGCCAAAGCCTCTATGCGTTAACCGTGCCAACGTCTATGCCAACGACGTTTACGTAGAAACGCAAGTTGATACTGTTGTAAACAGCGGTGCTTCCCGCGGAGATTTCTCCCTGAAAGAGTGTAGATTCAAACCATTGCTTGAACCAAGTGATGAATTATTAATCACGTTCAGGATTCTACTAAAACAAAGAGGACAAAAACATAAAAGTTACGCGATACGTAACTTTTTACAAAAGTTACGCGATACGTAACTTTTGAGTGGTATCACCATCAGTGGTATATTGAGTTCACCTTTTTTGTTTAAGATGTTTTATATCAAATTACCAAGAAATTGACAATGACGAAATGCGTGTTATCTTCTATCTTCCATGCTGGTATCTTATATGCGGGTGCATCTTATATTTATGCTGGTAGCAGAATTAGAAAGTACACGGGAATCAAATAAGACATTGGATAAAATTCCTGTTGGATTCTCGGGAGTACATTGGTTGAAAAAATGCTACGTCCACTAACACACGCGAATTTGGCTCAGCGAAAAGTGCGAATTAGGTTTCTCGCAGTAAAAAGTGATTCTGTGTTTTTTAGCAGAAAACGTTGAAAATGTTCAACTTTCTCCCAGAAAAGAATAATCCTAATACACATCAAGGGCTTCCTTTGAAATAAAAGGTTTTCTCATATAATAGGGGCATTTTGCTCCTATTACACAGTGAAAGAAACTTCCATGAAAGCGTGGAAGTTTGAAAGAATTTCAGATTTCATTGTGTAATCTTATTTTATTAAGTTTTTTAACAAAGTGACTTTCGAATGAATACTTTCAAGGTGTCGCTTTCACAATAATTTTAAGAGATTTTTAATGAAAGTTGGAATATCTGCGTCTCTTCTCCCCAAATTGGGGAGAAGAGAAACTCACCCATCAGTCAGCAGGGTGGGAACTTTTGAATTTGATAATATTTATTATACAGATTCTTCAATTTAAATCAAATATATGAAACATTATTGTTACAATTAGAATTTAGTGGAGTCATCTGAAAATACTCGTAAATTGTTGGTAATTGAGTGTGTGATGGAACGAAGGGTGCTCTGAGACCCATCACTATCTTGCAAAACAGGCTTGGGCAAAAGAGATGTGGGAATAAGCGGGAGACTTTTTTTCATTCTCTTTGACTCGTATAAACCTCTTCTTGAAATTAATTTCAAAGAAAGTTAAAAACTCAGAAATATTGTTCAGTGAAAGTACTTGCATGGAAACATTTCACGAAAATTTCTTTCATTGTTTAAGGGAAATGTAGGAAATAAATATTTCGTGGACATCTTATTCGTGTGGGAGCCAACGTTCCCCTGCAACACTTCCTTTTATTATCCCAAAAGACAACCCTGAACACCGTATTAGTGGATACAAGAAGTTGAAACATTTTAATTTCATGCTAGTTTAGGTACTCGAATCCAACGTGAGTAAAAAANCAAGAAGTTGAAACATTTTAATTTCATGCTAGTTTAGGTACTCGAATCCAACGTGAGTAAAAAATGCTAGGCGTCCAATATGAATCCCAACGTCACTATTCGAATTCCCTGGTTTATACCAACTCTTAGCTGAGTTGAAATCTCATTTATCGTAATTCAAACGATAGAATAAGTGAACGATTGTGATCTAGTTTATAAATATTTGGAGTATGCTGGTTATGATTAATTAAAAACGTCGTTTCAGAATTCACAATTGTACCGGTTTGCATGAGCTCTTCATATACATTTTTACATGTTTAATAAGTCCCACCTAAACTACTCTAGATTGGCTTGACAGTAGTTAATTAGAATAATTGAATAAGCAACAATAGTTATACCTTAGATATTCGATGTTAATATGTTTAGCTAATGGAACTATGCAATATAATCATTCATAATTTCAATAATTAATAGNTAGATATTCGATGTTAATATGTTTAGCTAATGGAACTATGCAATATAATCATTCATAATTTCAATAATTAATAGCCACCTTTTGAGCAAAACCTAAGACAAAAATTAAAATTCTTCCCTTACGCTAATTTTTGTAGTTAAAAAAAAATTTTTTTTTTCATTTGTGTTAAGTAGTTCAGACAGCTAAGTCTGGGTCAGCAAATACAGAAAGTGTGCCTGAATAGTTGGCAAATGCCGAACCATATTATTTTTCATTAAAAATTTTTTCTTATATAGACAAGAATATGGCATTCAGTGACTCATATTCCAATTCATTTTGTTTTTTCATTTTCTATGATACATGTAATAATGATCATGATTCTGTAAGCATGTTCCCCAAAATCTGATTACAGTTTTTGAATAACTAATCTTCCTAATTACTTTAAATACTAAGATATCGTTGATATGATTATTAAGCACTGTTTTTGGTGAGAGTTTACTTGTTTCCATTATTTATATGAGAGAATACTCACCGGAAGTGATATTTGTTGAAATGTGCGATGGGTTTCTTTTGTATTAGCAGGAAGCCGTGTTGACATCGGTCTTTCATTTTGAACTTGAACTTCATTTTTATACTCTCCTATTTATGCATCTTATTCGTCCCAACTATGTAACAAGATGGTACATGACTTCATATTTCTGTTGAGAACACGAATGACGATTCTCGACTCTTCAATTCCATATTATTCGCAACCTAAATAAAAAGTGAGACTTGTCATAGAACCAAAAATATATGTAAAAAATAAAAAAAAATAAAAAATAATATTAATAATAATAATTAATAATAATATTAATAATATTAATTAAAAATAATAAAAAATATAGTTGTTTAAAATATTATAGCTCGAAAGCAAATAGTAAAAATAGATAATAGTAAGTTTCCAAATTTTGTCAAAATTGTTTTAATTCATCTATAAATCCGATGTGATATATTGAAGACACCAACATTTGCTTTTATTTGAAACAAAATGCTTTCTTTCATCACTTGTATCCGCTACAGAACTAAATTTTCTAATGCAAGAAATACCGCATATCACACATGGAGTAGAATTAGCTGAAACTTCCCATAATTCATCTCAGTACTGCTTACATAAACTTTTTTTTGCAGTTTTGCAAACCTTTTCACTTCAGTTATCGTCTTTGGTTTCTCCATATCCCACATAGAGTGCACAAAATAGTATGCACTTTTTAAATATTCTTGATAACAACAAAAATTGTTTTGTGACAAAAGCAGGTTGATTATAAGGTGTAAATATATAATTGTTTCTATTTTCTTCTGATTTAGGATTGATACATTTCTAACTACGATTGTATACTTTGGACCGAAACAGTATAATTTCATTTGTATTCAAACAAGAATTAGNAATACATTTCTAACTACGATTGTATACTTTGGACCGAAACAGTATAATTTCATTTGTATTCAAACAAGAATTAGGAAATTAAGATGTAGGGAAGAAATAACCGATCTCTATATCAAGATATCAAAATCATAATCTCTATATTTCTGTTACTGAACCAACTGAATGAGTGGCTACTAGGCTTCTGCTAAATTCGTTAACGCTGACTTAAACTGCTATACTTTACGTTCAACCGAGTAAAAATAAAAGTAGAAAATTATTTCATTCAAGGTCAAATTTATGTTGAGAAATACAAAAAAAATTGATTTGTTATTCATTTCCTGAGTTAAAATAAACTAAAATTGGAATGTCAGAGAGCATACACTTATACTATTTATGCTTTTGTAAAATTATAAAATTATAAATGAAAAATAATTTTATAATTTAAATATTTTTGATGAGATCTACTGGGCTGCAAAGTTTCCAAAGTCTACAAAGAGAATCTCTTACAGTGGAACTTGGTTAAAATAAAGCCGGATGTATTGGATTCCTGGTATATATAATATAATCAATACATAAATGAAATATATTGTTTAAAAACTCGCCCATAGTGAACATCGGCTTAAGTGGACATATTTTGACGATTTTTTTGTAGTTATTGTTGACGAGATCCCTTGCAGTTATACTGTAACATCTTTCGTGGTATTGTTGTATAAGGTAAACCGTTCAGATTTTCGAAATCTATCTGGCAACTCAGTTCAATTTTTCTTTATGTTTAAATTTTTTGTTTTTCTTCATTTAGGGTTCAAAAATGTCTAACTATTAAAAGTTGAATTCAATTAATTTTTGGAATTCATTGAATTATGATTAAATATTTGTGGTTTACTAAATACATAGCCTGAGGCTGATAGATTCATAAATTTTTTTAAATTTTATGATACATATTGCGTTAAGACATTATGTCCACGTCGCAATATTTTTAGTTTCTCATGACCAACAGCAGAAATACTCATTTTTGAAATCCAGACTTTTACTCCGCCTTGTGTATAGTATAAATCTCAGCTGAGTTGGAAATACCGTTAGTTACAATTCCATAATTTTTATTCTGAAAGAAAATTTTGTAACTCACAGTTTTTCTATATNTGGAAATACCGTTAGTTACAATTCCATAATTTTTATTCTGAAAGAAAATTTTGTAACTCACAGTTTTTCTATATCCTTGCAAAATCTTCCAAATTTTCACACAACCATGCTGAAAAATTCAAACACCCATAGAAATTGCCTGATTTTGGTTACATTTTTGAAAAAGGAAAATAAAGACAAATTTTTTTTCAAATAAAAACTTTCGGCAGTTGTGAGTATATTCCAAACACCATAACATGTTTCCGGAAACCTATCCATGTATGTTTCNTGGAAATACCGTTAGTTACAATTCCATAATTTTTATTCTGAAAGAAAATTTTGTAACTCACAGTTTTTCTATATGCTTGCAAAATCTTCCAAATTTTCACACAACCATGCTGAAAAATTCAAACACCCACAGAAATTGCCTGATTTTGGTTACATTTTTGAAAAAGGAAAATAAAGACAAATTTTTTTTCAAATAAAAAACTTTCGGCAGTTGTGAGTATATTCCAAACACCATAACATGTTTCCGGAAACCTATCCATGTATGTTTCANAAAAACTTTCGGCAGTTGTGAGTATATTCCAAACACCATAACATGTTTCCGGAAACCTATCCATGTATGTTTCATTGATACAACTGATTTTATGTTTAAATTATGTTGTACAATGAAATAAAGTAAGTTTTTACCAATAAAATCGTCAAGATGAAGGCTAGTATCAAAAAGAAAGTTGTGGGGGTGGAAATTATGATATGTCTACTTTTATTCTTGAAATTCAACATATTTTATTTGGATTTTCTCAAGTTCAAATACAGTTGAGTGCGGTTATTGTTAAGTTTAAATAGAAATAACTCAGTTAGTTGAAGCAAGTAAATTTCACTGTGACGTAAACATAAATGGTAACTGGCATTTGTTTGCAATGAATTTTGATGATGTAGGATTGTATTAATTCTAACTTTAATTTAATATACAAATTCATCTGTGAAAGCGAAAATATACACTACACACTTTGCATAATGGAATTTGCGTGTTACGTTCTTTGTTTTGTTTTTTTGCGCATACATGTGGAACGTAATTATTTCTTACGCATTTTGAATTATCTTTTCTAACGAAGCAAAATTCTAAATTGCATAGAAATTTCTGTAGTAGCAGAGTCGTTATGCTTGAGCAAGCACTTATGCAATAAGTGCAACTTGTTAAAAAATTAGCACCTAGTTGGGAAACTTTTTCAAAACGTCACTGGTACTAGCACAATGTTTTAGATCCTTAATGGAAAATTTTTCATTCACTGAAGTGTAATTTACCTGAATTTCAGTGGAGGGGAAGCTATCGACAAATTGTTGGCAATGAGGTTTATGACTTACCAATTTTGAATTCAATGGCTAGTTGATGTTGTTAGCAGTCACTTCAATTCATCAGAAATGGCGACAGCCCACTTTCACATTCTTTTTTGCTGATTTTTAATGATGAAGCGATTTTCTAGCTTGACAAATCCGAAAATCCCGCACTACNTTTCTAGCTTGACAAATCCGAAAATCCCGCACTACAATAATAAAAGCAATTTCAAAATGACATCTATGAGCTGAGACCAAGATTGGTGACCATCAATTATCATTAATTGTTGTGTTCCAATTACATGACAAAATTGGTTGCTCAAGATTTGATTAAACTTTAAGGTAAAACTTGTGCATAATGGTTATTTGCGCAGATGCCTTTTTGTAAAAAAAATTTTGATTCACAAGAAGACAAATTACACTAAAGAAAGAACTACTCTAAAGAAAGAACAGAATAANCAATAATAAAAGCAATTTCAAAATGACATCTATGAGCTGAGACCAAGATTGGTGACCATCAATTATCATTAATTTTTGTGTTCCAATTACATGACAAAATTGGTTGCTCAAGATTTGATTAAACTTTAAGGTAAAACTTGTGCATAATGGTTATTTGCGCAGATGCCTTTTTATAAAAAAAATTTTGATTCACAAGAAGACAAATTACACTAAAGAAAGAACTACTCTAAAGAAAGAACAGAATAANGTAAAAAAAATTTTGATTCACAAGAAGACAAATTACACTAAAGAAAGAACTACTCTAAAGAAAGAACAGAATAAGGTAAATGTTAAGGAGAAAATACATTTTCACAAATTTTTCCTCCATTTACACGACTCCTATCGAAAACATCATCGTATCTTGAGCAAGATTTAATTTATTTGATTTAATTTATTAATTTTGAGCAAGATTTCAAGACCATTTACAATATGTGATTCGGTCATTAATTAATAGGTTACCTAAAGTTCTTGTCATTTTATCCACTTAAGGTCTGCAATTCAAATCTAAGGATACAATCCGGACAGCCACATGTACCTGAAAATTAATATAGCCAATTAGTAGGTTTCATACGTTTAATGGACCTGAGAGTTATTGTGAAATTAGTTTAAGTAACTCCAACATAAAGATATCTATTATGAAACCATTTTCGCCGAAATTTTTTGTTTATGCATTCAAATCTTTCATCAGTCATTATTCTTGAGACGGGTTACTTGAAATTCAACGGTAAACGATAGACAAAGCAATGGGCATTAATTCATTACGGACAACGTTATACGGTAGACATGCATGAAAGTTTCGTCATAAGTTACACAAAGCTTGCCCATCAACATGTAATTGAATATTTAATTGGAAATCATTTTATTTGACAAGCAGAATTTACTAAAGAATTGAATGATTGAATGAAAGAATGCTTTATCCTTTGTTAGGAACCTATGCTGTAGCTGAGAGCCACTTGGCGCGAAATTCATCGAATTTAAAATTAAGAGTTTTTCAAATTAGAACAGTCACGATTAAGTGACGGTTTAACGACCGCATAGTACGAAAAAAACAGACCCATGAGGTTGTGTTATCACGTATTAAGTACGCAATAGCGGACCCAGCTTAAGCCCTACGCTTGATATACACATATGTACCTAAAACCTTACGAAAAACGCTTATTTTGTGACTAGGGACGGAATAACATACCTACCGAACTTTCACCAAAAACTGGTGATTATTGGTGACTTCCTAGATTGGATTTTTCGTACCCTAGATCCGTTGTAACCGTCATTTTATCCTGATTGTAGAAGGAGTGNTTGTGACTAGGGACGGAATAACATACCTACCGAACTTTCACCAAAAACTGGTGATTATTGGTGACTTCCTAGATTCGATTTTTCGTACCCTAGATCCGTTGTAACCGTCATTTTATCCTGATTGTAGAAGGAGTGTTTTTTTAACTAATTGCACTACCGATCTTAAGTTAACCATTTCCGGTCTCATTCAATTAAGTCCTAATTGATAAATGACAATCGACTAAACAAGTATCAAAAAAAATTGAGATACCATAATGTTGGAAATATAGGCTGAGATGTACGATAGGTCGACAAACAGATACCATAATTCTGTAATATCTATAGACCAAAAAAGTTATCTAAGTTAATGAATAATAGAGAGATAATAATAGAGTTAATGAAACATAAATAGGTCCTGAGTATATCCTATTACAATATTGACCAAACAGCCGTATACCTTTTGTATATATTGGAGGTCGTATATGCTTATTATATGACATATTTTAGATGTACATGTGGATATAGCTTTTTTGCAATTAGCAGAACATATGCGAATAGTGTCATTTATTTTAATTGCTAGGTTATCTAACAATGAGCTTGAAACATTTTCCACAAATGTGTCAGGATTAGCTAAAGTAACTGCAATTGCAATGATTAATCTTAATTTAAACAGTATATTTTGTCGTTTAGCGGATGGTCAAGTGGTCAAATACGTGTGAGTTTGAATCTCGACGGCAAAGATCCCTAAGATCATATATTCCTATACTAATTAATCAGTGATTTAAATTGAAATACTCATATCTGGTTGATTTATAGTCGACAATTAAAATTTTTTTAACCAGTGGTTACGATTAACTACCTATGGATAAATTAAACATCCAAACATGTAAATAATGTAAATTAATTTAGATAATNATTTATAGTCGACAATTAAAATTTTTTTAACCAGTGGTTACGATTAACTACCTATGGATAAATTAAACATCCAAATATGTATTTAATAATGTAAATTAATTTAGATAACNATGGATAAATTAAACATCCAAACATGTAAATAATGTAAATTAATTTAGATAATAGTAAATGAAAAATAAGGCTCCTTTTCTTACCTTACTTTCTTAGTCTTCATGTTTAGACTCACTTGGCAAATTCAGTTCGATAATGTGGTTTCAGTTCTTCTGTATACGTAGAAGTGTTTAAGAATAAGCTTGTCTAGTCGACCTCGACCGTTTATAGAATTGGAATTTAGGAATAAAAATAGCCAGAGTGAAAGGTTCTTCAGTTTTGAAGGATTAGGACTTGGAAGGGCGTTTAGGCTTTCTATAAACCTCTCTCTACATTTTAGAAAATGGGGGTTCCATTGGCATGGCAAACGGTGATTCCTTTGTGGAAGTCTGTTACTGGGAATACTTGAATATAATCCAGTGTATAAAACAGAAATTCTCAACTTTTGAAATAATAAATATATAAATTGAATTATTTTACATTATGACTGCATCATTACATTTGTATCACTTAATAAAAATTATAGAAATATGGTTTTACCTAGTGATTCAGAATATGTTACTAAAATTTTTTTTCTCATCATTCTTCTAAATACGAAGTGAGTGAGAAAAAAAAATTATATTAACTTATTCTAAATCGCTAGGTACATATCAAATAATTTCTGTTGAAAAAAAATAGCCAATAGCTGCGAGATTTTTGCACCACGTTACTAGACCAATGCACTACACTCTACCATTATTGTTTNAAAAATAGCCAATAGCTGCGAGATTTTTGCACCACGTTACTAGACCAATGCACTACACTCTACCATTATTGTTTGGAGCTCCAAGAATATACAAAAAGAAATTTCTTAACTTAGCATTAGGATTACCCTGGCGGCAGGGTAATCCTTTTATTGTAACAAATTCAAACAGTCTGCTTCAGCACTTAAAACACCCAAATCGATGTCGATCAAATAATTCAAGATTTGTTGGCATTGAAAACTTTTCCATGCCAATCGTAATGCTAAATTAAAAAAAAATTTTTTTTGATCATGAGTTACTCCTAATAATGATAAACCTTTGACTTTGCGATTGTGTCTATTATTTTTTCTTGACGTTCAGCTTTCAAACGAGTCGAAAACGAGATAGGTATGTTAATTCAATAAAGAGGTACAGATTTTCACACGTCAGTATCTACTTCCAAATGACCTTGTATATGTTTGTAAGTCTGATTTTTTGAATAAATTGACAAATTTTTGAATTTCAAAGCTAGGCCGAAATTCACGCCTAAATAGGTCGAATGTATATATTGGTAATTTGTATAACATTGTTTATTTCCGCAATTGTTATTCAATTTTATAATTTGTTAGAGTTTTGTAAGGATTAATTACAATATTTGTGTTTCGGTTTGCTAAGTACTTTGCGTTCCATTTTTTAGCTTTGTTTCGTTCTTGCTTCCATTCATTGGTTCGGCTATTCGTCAGGTAAGTGTTTTAATTCTCGATTAATTAAGATTGTTTCAATTAGTTCATGGTCACATATTTCTTTTGCTTTATTTGGTAGATTTTTCTTAAGCCTTATTAACAACGACGGCGCTTTTGTGCGTGAATTTTAAAAAAAATTATGCGATGTTATGCGCTGTGATTTATAAGCTTATGTTGACTTTCTGATGAGCATCAAAACATTTATAAGAATTTGTGTCCGTATATATGAGTACGACAAGCGTTCTTTTATCGGATATTAGTTGAATTAGAATCATGAATTTTCAGAATTTAGTTTCTGCGCCAAAGAAACGCACTCAGATATTGCTAGATTTAGCAAAAATTTAGAAATAAAATTTGTAAGAATTTGTTCGATAAATAATAATTGTCAATTTGTTCGTATTAAAACAACAATTTGCTCTCACGATGGCATAAAATTTGCTAAGACTTGTACAAGTGAGAGGCAAAATAAATTATGCGTTTACGTTGTTATTATGCGTTATTATGCGAACTAACATTGCGTTAATCGGCTCCGTTTTTCATAATTCGTGAAGATCCTAAGTATCATCAATTGATGCTTCGCTGCGATTATGCAAATGCAAAGAAACGGCGTCTTTGCTTATTAATATATGTCTTGTATGGATATCGTTAGATTTGATATAGCATTGTACTCATTTATGTGTAAGTTCACTTCGCTTAGAGGAGCATAGTGCCAACGGTGAAAATTTCTTTTTAATACACTTGTTGTTGCGTACGTGAAACCAGTAAGTTATTTTCAGAAGTGTGTGAACGGAAGCCATTTTTTTAAAGCCATCTTCCGAAATAAGTAGTAATAGCATAAAATGGTACGCATCTTCTCATTGGTTGAGACCAGACATTATGAAATTCTAACAAAAAGAATTCTTGGTTGATCGACGGCAAGCGTGAGGTTGGATGACGTATTTCCTCACAGAATATGGCCTAATAAAGATTTGTCTTATAAGGAAAATCTTGTAACCGAAGGCATTTATTAGGTTTTTCTTCACTTTAATTCTTTTACATTTTTTAATCTTTAGACATTTGCACGGCATGATCACTTGGCCGTTTGACTATATACATTCTTATCCTTACATGCTTCAGTTTAGAATAATATATCATACCATTTGGACACTCAATCCTTTCGGTAAGTTAGTTTTATTAAAGTTTGACAATTTTATCAAAATTTAGCCATTTTGACGAATCGTTTGCCTTCACCGCGCTCTAAATTGAACCCTATATACAAAATTCCTTTTAATTTCTCCTAAATTGACATCATTTATAAAAATTCTCGAATGGTTTATTTTTATTCAATTTTCTCAACAAATGAGAAGACATTTGGATATTTAGTTTACTANCTTATCCTTACATGCTTCAGTTTAGAATAATATATCATACCATTTGGACACTCAATCCTTTCGGTAAGTTAGTTTATTAAAGTTTGACAATTTTATCAAAATTTAGCCATTTTGACGAATCGTGTGCCTTCACCGCGCTCTAAATTGAACCCTATATACAAAATTCCTTTTAATTTCGCCTAAATTGACATCATTTATAAAAATTCTCGAATGGTTTATTTTTATTCAATTTTCTCAACAAATGAGAAGACATTTGGATATTTAGTTTACTAAAGTTTCGTTGGCAATTATTATATAATAAAAGTTGGTACTTTCTAGTCATTAACTTGTAATATAAGTAATACTAAAACTTTAGCAACTATATTGAAAAGTTAAATACTGTTATTTTTGAAGGCAATATTTAATTATTAATTTGATTATTGAGTTACTGGTAATGTAATAATGTATTACCAAATTATCTCTAGTATAATATTTAATCCCAATTATTTTATGCATGCTATGTGCCTTAATTTTTCTAAAAATATCAAAACTTCTGTTTAGCCTCTTAATTTTTTTTGCGTAGGAATAATTTTCGTGATGCATACAATNGCAATATTTAATTATTAATTTGATTATTGAGTTACTGGTAATGTAATAATGTATTACCAAATTATCTCTAGTATATTTAATCCCAATTATTTTATGCATGCTATGTGCCCTATTTTTTCTAAAAATACCAAAACTTCTGTTTAGCCTCTTAATTTTTTTTGCGTAGGAATAATTTTCGTGATGCATACAACCGACGAGAATACCTGCACACGAAATAAAGATTAGCAAGATAATACTTTGAACCAACTTTTTTAGGGTTGTTTTTTTATGTATTCCAATTATATACTTATTCCTTTGTTGACCTTTCCTCAACCTAAAATTTTTGTTTGTTCGTCATTGTTGTTAATTTTGGAATTATATGAAAGCACGCTTAAAATAAATAACTTTTTCCTCAAATCAATACATGAAAAAGTAAATTGCACTAGTTTTGAACATAAAGATAAATATTAAGGTAAAAAACCTTTCCTGACTATGGCAAAACACCTCCAGGTTCAAACTACATATACAGTGCACGACGGTTATAAGAGCTACCCTCCGTCGCCTGGAAATGCTGCTCTTATAACCGTTTGTTCTTACAACGCTTATAAAAGCACGATGTTCAGATGGCAAAAAAAAAATTTTTTTTTTCAAAATTTATAAAAAGAAAATCTATACTATAGTATAGATCTTAAATAAAGTTATCAACTGTAACTATCGTCGACAATTTCGTCAAAAATTGAAATTGTTTAATTCGTATTTAAAGTTTTGTAAAGATTTTACAAGAACGACATTTCAACTGAAATGATTTCAAGTGGTACTTTTAGAAATTGAAGATGTAAAAAGATTATTTTTGTTTGAGATTTGACTTTTGCTCTTATATCCAACTCCCGCTTCAAAAATTACCCAGCAAAAGGTAGTTCTTATAACCGTTTTGCTCTTATATACGTTGTTCTTATAACGCGTTAATGTCCCATGCTAAATGCATTAGAGCAAACCAAACCCGCAAAACTCTGCTCTTATAACCCGAATGTTCTTATAAAGGAAGCTCTTATAAACGTCGTGCACTGTATGTAGATTGTTCACACTAGTATATGTATAAAAAATTTTGAGAAAACATGTTTAATGCTGTCGATATGAGGATTATGAATTGTGTTATTATTATATTTTATACCTTTGTAAAATATTGTTCACTTGGGGAGAAATAAAAACTGTTTTTGGAAAATGAAAAATGAATATTACAAAATTTCAGCCGTCTTATGGAACAAGTAAGTTAGAATTTTCAATCAACCGATTTTAGTAGAACTGTTTTCAGCGAACGCAAGCTATTTTTTATTTATTTTTTGGTTAATGCATAACTTTTATGCTTTATCAAAAATTTCATTTTTTTCATAACTTTGTCTTTTCGATAAAACTACACTTCCTTATTTTATTTACGCTATGACAATTTCACGTATAATGAACATTATAATGTTCATATTATTATATTGTTCAATAAAATGAATTTACTATGTATGTATTCAGTTAAAAAAAAGTTTTCTATCGTATTTTCCCTTTTATTTTTATATGCGTTTCTGTGCTCAACATGACTTCTAGACAGACAGTGAATATCATATTATTATTAAAATTATGATTCAATTCATGTGTGTTTGGGTAAGTAGATTAGTGGATTAGATTAAAACTTCTGAAAACTAAGGCTAAACTTGTAACTAAAATGAAGTTGGTTATAAATGTGAAAAAAACAGTTATCATAATTCATAAGTAGAAGTAGTATGGAATTGAGAACAACTTTATTTGTAGCAATCTACGAGTGACTTTACGGTAATGAAAGATGCATAGTTATCCCTTACACAAGCCCCGCATAAATTCAAACTAGGAAAACATATGGTTACAGAAGATGCATAATAATTTTAAATTTTCACCAGAACAGTCAGTATGCACGGACCCTCACCCCAAACGCATTGAATATCTTACTAGTAAACGCAGGTTTGTTTGAGGTAAAAGTTTTGTTTTGTTTCCTAGTGCTATGTTTGCGTTGGGGTTAGGAGTAGAGTGTTTCAACTCTACTAAAATTCCCTATAAAATATTCATTAGAATGGTTAATTTTGTTCGTGTTGTATCGGATAGAGTAACAATAGGTTGGCAACACAAATATTATGTAAAATGTTCTTTTTGTTTGATATACTAATATGCAATAATAAAAAGATATGAATATTTCATTTAAATCTATGTTGAATTAAATAATTTGTCTCATGGTGTCACTAAATGTTCCTATTTTAGGAAACTTGCAGAACAATTTTGATTAGAGTATAAATCGTTATTACATGATTACCAGCAATTATGATTACAAATTAGTACCGTTAAGTTTATAACAAAATTCATGTTAGTAATTTATAATCTTTGTGTAATTGATAACAAATATATATCAGTGCTCTTTGCCTGTAATCATATAATTAAATCCGTAATTTGAAAATTGATATTATATAAAAATTGTAGACAAAAAACTATTTTCTTCATATAAATGCGGTACGAGTAAACGAATTAATTACAAAGTTAAAAATAAAACCAATGTTTCATCCCAATTCAACAAAAATTATTCAATTTTCTTTATTTTATTTTGTTGCATTAACTTTCTAAAACTTCCGAATTATAAACCCTGGCCTCACTTTCATTCAATATAAATATTATTGCGTAAAATTAATTAACTCAGAAACTTCATAAGTGTACTTGTTGAAAAAAATTTAATTGATTAAATTATTTAATCATAAACTTCTAATAAAAATTTCGTATATTATGACTACAGATAATTAATCTATGATTACGATCACAATCTATTACTACCCCTTAATACTGACGGTCAATTCACCTCGAAACAATGCCGAAAATGAATTCAGATCAGAAGCACAAAATAATATAGTGGAGAAAGCCTTAATTAATTCTTNTCGAAACAATGCCGAAAATGAATTCAGATCAGAAGCACAAAATAATATAGTGGAGAAAGCCTTAATTAATTCTTGATGTGTTCGGATGAAAAAATTATTGTAACTAATAATTGAATGATTTTTGTATATTTTGCTAATTTAGGAAATACCCTTGTTAGGGCATTATGAAATATATTTGACAAAAACTAAAGTCGACCAATTTGGATGGCAAAATTAGAATTGAGTTTTAAATCACATCAGAAATTTTGGAAATTTTTTGCCAATTTAGGAAATACTCGCATTCGGGCAGTAAGATATACCAGGCTAGAGACTACATTTGGTTCAATTTTGATCAGATAAATTCCGAATAGATTTATACAAGAAAGTTTGCAAAACTTATGATTAACTAAATACCTAAATTAGGGCAACATTAACGTACCTGATTGGAAAACCAAACTTAAAAAACAGTTGTGGGTAATTTTTACAAAGGTTATTTTCAATGAAAATATCCTAAATTAGAATAGGCAATTCCACACGTAATGCTAATTTTTCTCATCCAAATTAGTCAAATTTAATTTTTGACAAGTATTTTTTATAATGTCGGATATGGGTATTTCCTAAACTGATTAGGTTACCAAAATTGCTTATATATTTTTACACCCAATCATAATTTTTCCCATTCAAATTGGTCAAGTTAAGTTTTTGACAAATAATTTTGATAATGCGCAGATGCGGGTATTTCTTAAATTGGCAAAGTCTACAAAATTGCTGACGTGATTTTACACCCAATCCTAATTTTTCACATTCAGATTGATCAAGTTTAGTTTTTGACAAATAGATTTCATAATTCCTTGTATACTGGTATTTCCTAAATTGGCAAAATGTAAAAATCCAAAATGTCATTTAATTAATCTTTCTCCATTCAAAGTCAGTGATATCATTTTCCATTTCTACTGTGAATTATTTTCGGCATCGTTTCGAGTGAGTTTAACCTAAATATTAGGGGTATGCACCTCGATTACCGTTAGCAAGAAGGCGAAATCATAACTATGCAATTAATTGATTAACACTTTCTCCATGTATACTTATTTCTGTGGATCCCTGTATAAGTTGTTCAAACAAAACGGCGTTTTCAATGTAAAAATAGTCATGTTATTTGCTCGTGAAAAGTAGAAAAAATCTTGTAAATCACTGCTTGTAGGCCAATTTACCTCTCTTTGTATCCGTAACTACGATGGTATTAGCAGTTGTTATCAAAAATGAATGCCTATCTTTTACAGCATATGAGTACAAGTAAGTCTACTGAAAGATACCTTTATTGCTTTGAGCTATAACCTAGTGACTCATTTTAGTTTTTATGTTCCTGTTTTGTGTACAGTGTTCTCCACAATAATTCTAATTCGTTTATCAAATTGGATTTCTGTTCCGTTTTTGTGAATTTCAGTACCGCCTTCTTCATCTTTTTGCGGTTTTATGTAGGTTGATTTTGAGTAATTAAAATGTAATTTTAATTATTTCAAATTAAATTAAGGGGAATTTAGTGCTAAATGAATAGTCCATAAATATAAATTAAGCGAGTCTGATTTATTATTTCACGCTGGCTTTGTTTATTATTCTTNTAAATGAATAGTCCATAAATATAAATTAAGCGAGTCTGATTTATTATTTCACGCTGGCTTTGTTTATTATTCTTAATTTCAATAAAAATAACGCAGAAATTGTCCACAAACCAAATTGATGTCAATCCTTAAGAACGCTAAATTGTAAATTGTCTTCTTTATTTTTCGTAATATGCAGAAATTCTTGATTTATATCATATTAAACTTAAACTATATAAGATCATATTGTCTGTACGATGGCAAATCTACATCTATATCAGTGACAAATAGCAATGGAGATCAACTTACAGTAACTATGAAAAGACAAAACGACTCAGTAGACTCAAATGGGCGAACATGTAAGTTTTAGTTCCAGAAGTAAGCCATCTTTATCTGACTATAGAATAAATCTCATGGAAGCTTTTCAACGACAAATTGAATAATGCGAAGTCATTTTATGGAATTGGTGTGGTAAACTACCTTTTTTGTCTACATTTATAGTGATGTTTAAACTATTAACCACGATCAACAAAGCTGGAAGAGCTCATGCAATTCCTATGTTCGCATGTTCACCNGTGATGTTTAAACTATTAACCACGATCAACAAAGCTGGAAGAGCTCATGCAATTCCTATGTTCGCATGTTCACCCGTCTACACATTTAACCCGAATTACATTATGATATCTTCAGATACACTCCATTTTGCCAGATGCTACACCTTTCAACCCATGGCCTTTGCTGGAGAAAGCAAGCGCGTTAACCACATATTTTATAGAATTTCTGATATCATTTCACATCTATTGATAATTTTCTTAAACCTATCCGATCAAGTATCAAAATTTCCTTGAAATCCAATTAATACCTGGAATATTTAAATTACTTTGTTTTCTATATTATTAGGGAAGTAGATATAATAGCATAATAATAGTTAAAAGTATTGAAAAAAATTTTGACGTTCAAAAAATTAGGCACTTGTTAGTGTCAACTTTTAATACTGTTTACTTTTAACTTTCTTTGTCCCCGCACATATCACTTCTATTATTTCCTCACAGATACCAAACTTGTTGTTCGTCGGCATGACGTAGCAGAACTACAGAACTCTGTGTTTTAGCATACAGAGGTCTGTATGTTATACCATACAGACCTCTGTATGCTAGAAGGCAGAGTTCTGTAGTGTTTCCTCCCACTGTATATGATTAAAAAGAGCGACTTTTCTAAGTGAGAATGACACGCGTGAAATAAATCATAGTGCGTTTTTTAGCATGGCAGCTCAATACTTCAATTATCATAGACAAACATTGAGTCTATTTTATTAATTTTTCCAGCTTTGGTTTAGTCTCTTATTTCAAAATTTAAAACGGTTTTTTGTAAATTTTAGCCAAATTAATGTGCACGAGTCAAACATATTTAAATTTATAATATTTGGCTGAAACCATTTTGCAGGAAATTAACTTTCTTATTCGAACGCACTGTATAATTAAAACAGACATCAACAAAATTTTGTGTGACGATACGCCATTCTGTAATGCGGATAGTTGGAGAATTGAGAGAAAACGACAAGTGGAGGAATGGGGTAAGAACATTGGTATCTTATTCCACTTCACCCAACAGAGAAACTGCAGACCCCTCTCTCTGCTTCTCTGCTTTGCTATACTCTTTTGTGTTGCTCATTTCTTATTTCAATCTAAATCCCGCCCAATCGTAGCTTTTGTTTATTAAGATTACTCTCCCTGTATTCTCGTTAAATATATGTTGGCATCGACATTCACGCATTGAATCATTGCCAAAAGGAATCTGCTGAAACGACACACAGTGAAATAAGACACCAGCGTAATTCCCTTACTGTTTTAGATATTCCGTCGTATAGTGCACACAAGTTGTGTACAAAGAAAAAGTTTATGTTGCCGATGACAATTAATTTGTTTTATTTCCTGTTTATTACATATTCTTTTCTAAAATAGCCCTTTCTATATTATTAAGACGATAGAGTGATTTTCCTGATATTATGTATTTTCTATTAAATTCGTAGAGCATTCTTGCGTAAATGAGATTAAAATTTACCTCTCCTCCATTCCGCTGTCACTGCAGGTAGCAAACATACCATATTCATATGACTGGCTTAACCGTAACTTGATTAAATTATACATTTGGTATACACGTTTTGGAACTGATAATAGAGATTTTTTTCTAATTTCCTTTCCAAATTCAAATTCACACAATTAATTTCATAAATTAATTTTATAAAATACGTTAATTTGGTCATTGTTGTCAATATTCGCACTTTTAATGAAATTTATCTCAACTATAGATAATGACCAACCTTGCCCTTCCGGATGGGTTGAGCGGGAGGATTATTGTTACAAGCTGTTCAATACTGAGTTGAAGACGTTTGATGAAGCTGAAGAATTCTGTCGAAGTCATGACAGCCATTTGACCTCTATCACCACAACTTCTGAACATGATTTTTTAGTAGATTACATTTTGAGAGAAGTCAACACAAATGATCTGAAATACACTTGGGTTGGCGGGAAGCGGTTTAAAAAACGTTACATTTGGATGGATTTACAGCCATTTACTATTGCAAAGTGGCACCCGATTCACGAAGCCTACACTGACACAGAGTATCCAAATAACAATTGCATACAATTTGTCACTACTTCAATACATTACGCTACTGATCCTAATTTCGGGACAGTCGTAAATCATGCTTGTAATGGGAAAGATAATTTTATTTGCAAGCAGAAATCGAAATTATTCAGTAAAAAATGCAATTATTTTGAGAAGAAAAATTTACCAGTAATGGCCAGTTGAAGATGCTTTGGATACAAAAACTATTAAAAAATATATGAATTCAACAACTACAATTAAAATAGTTTATGGTTGACTAATACGCTTCTGGAACATTTTTATTATGCCTTAATCTAGCCTTGTTTTTCTACAGCACTTATCATTAAGTTCATATCCATGATCACAGAACAGGAAGTTTCTTTTTGTAAAATGTTGAATATATACTAAAATAATGAACAAAACTTTTTGTCTTTTCTTTTTCCGCTGATCGAGGGTGTATAGGTAACCATCTCTTAACTCGGTGGTTTTCTGCTTTAGAAGATTGAGAGACCGAGTAACAATGAAAACTCTCTTAAAATATTGGAGATAGACAAAAACTCCTTTGGATTTAAGTAGGGATGCCCCGAATAGTGGTATTCGTAAAAAATTCGAATATGAATATTCGTATTCGAAATGAAACCGAATACTAATAGTTCGGACGAATATTCGACAAATATTCGAAAGCAAATGCACATCGGGTGTCTTTCGATTCGTTTTACACAGCTTGTTCAAATAGTCCCCTCAAAAGCTGATATGCTTTAAGCTATGCAGAAAGAATTTAATTTGGAAGTTCAGAAGCTTGTGCAAAATACAATTACACGTTGGAACTCGTGCTATTACATGCTAAATCGTCTTTTGAAACAAAAAGCTGCCATCAAATATTTTTCATTGGAAGAGGCAAAGGATTGTGAATTTGACTCAAAATCAGTGGTATTTACTGGAAGGAGTACTTTGTCTTCTGCAACCTTTTGAAGAAATAACAAAAATCATCAGTGAGTCAGAATCAATAATTTCAGAAGTACTTCCATGTCTTATGACTCTCACACAGTATTTGCAAAAGGATCACCCTAAGAATTTCGGAGTAGGGAAACTGAAAGAAACTCTCAAAGTTATCGTAATAGGTTAAAAAATTTGTTCACAAATTAAACTACACATGCGCTATATTCTTTGTTCCGCGTTACAAGTTGTCTTTTATCGAAGCAGAAGCCCATGAAGATTTTGTGGTTCATCTGGTGGCAGAAATGTCTGAAAACTATAAGAAGCATCTCAAAATTCCGATTGCAGAAAACTCGTCTACAAGTAATATCCAAAATCCTCTTGACACCAACGTGACTCAATTCATTCTGAAAAAATTTCGCAGAAATTTCAAGAAAAAATTAAGCGCAAAATATCACGACGATTGAACAAGTCACTTCATCCCAACAAGTAATCTTCACAAGTGAAATCAGGTCTTATACCGTTATACGAAATATAGACATAAGAGTCGATTTTCATGGTGGAAACACAACAATTTGGCCTTTCCAAACATCACTCTATTAGTGCGGAAGTACTTGTCAGTTCCCGCCAACACAGTTTTCGCGAACGATTATTCTCTGAAGAAGGCCTTGTATATGAAGATAACCGAACGGTTATCTTCATATGACGCCGCGGTATGAAAAAAATTCTGGAGCGGCGTCGCGCGCTCCAGAACCGGCGTATTTATACATCAGTCTTGTTATGGAAAGTTTAGTTTATAATTTAATTGGAACGGAATCAGGGGATCAATACAGGAAGCAGAGAATTAATACATGAAATTAAATCTTTTTTAGCCTGTTAGCCTTTGATAGTGAATTAAAAAATGTTTTAGGCATTTTGAAATGTTTTTTGAAAATTTTACTTCACTGCCACCAATGGATTTCAGACTCGTATTCTACGTGGGATTTGTTACAAGGGGAGTAACGAATATTCGGCATGCCGAATAATTCGGCCAAAATTGAGCCGAATCCGAATATTCGGTATTCGGCTTGTGACTTGACTATTCCGCAGAATATTTGCCGAATATTCGGCTAGATAATTGATCAGATTGAATTTCAAAATTTCTCAACATTCGGAAATAATTGAATCCTGAGATGACTAGGTGTGTGTCAGATTATATACATCGTATGTTTGACATTAAAAAAAATTTTTTTTAACGGCTACGCAGTTCCTTAGATACTATTCCCACGCATCCCCAAGCAAAATTGCATGCATGTAGGGTGATGCTGCTGCTAGGTAGGTTAATTTTAGTCGGATCAGTCCATAGATGTATATTTACAATTCCACTGGGTTACAACCATTTCAAAAATGTCGGAAGATTGGTATTGGCACGGTATTGGAACCCATTGGCATGGTGGAAGCTATACCAATTAGTTTACCCTAATTTGGCTAAGTTGGCAAAAAATATTTGCCCGCTCCATGGAGCACTGTGTCTAGAGAGAGGTTATTTTCAGAAACAGGTAGCGTTTACGAGGTGAAGCGGAACAAACTTACTCCAGAACATGATCAAAAACTTACTTTACTTTACCATAACCGCAGCCGTATGAACTATACTTATTGAATTTATTTTAGGTTATTTTTGTCTATCTGTAATCACAGATGAAATTTGAAAAAAATTTCGATACCGATCCACGATCCGAGCCAACAGGCAAAAACAAATCGATCCCGATCCGCGATCCCATCCATTAGTGAAAATCTAATCGATACCGATCCGTGATCCGAGCCAATAGACAAAATGGTTGTCGATAGCGATCCATGAGCCGAGCCAACTAATACAAAAATTTTCGAAACCGATCTGTGATCCTTTACATCAAAATTTTTATTGATATCGATTCGATCCAATCCGCAGATCGATTATTGGGTCGAATTTCATAAACAAAACTCAGATGACTAAGAAAAATTTCCAACCCGAGCCACGGTCATAGCCAAGTCAAATTGATACCAATCCGCAATCCGAGCGAAGAGTAAAAAATATTTCGATACCGATCCACGATCCGAAACCAACAGGCAGAAAATTACTCGATACCGGTCCGCTATCCGAGCCAACAATCAAAAAGCCTTTAGATCCCTATCAGCGATCCCTATTCGGCCAATGGCCGAATACCACTATTCGTTACACCTCTATTTGTTACCGATTGAAATACCGCCCAACCAAATTCCATTGCATTCGGGATATTTTGCGATAGTGAATAAATTCCAGTGTGAGTTGTAGAATTTTCGAAAATTCTGATTTAAGTGTCAACAACAGAAACCATATTCTTAATGGAAGCAAGGTTTCGGATCGATTGACGTATCACTTATCCAAAACCTCCACGAATACATTTGCTTATAATTATACAAAGATTGAATTTGAACAGTAGCGTGGTGCAACTAATTGCGTTTTTACGGTACCAGCAAATAAAATATTCGAGGCAAGGAAGGCGGGAGTGAAAAAAAAATATTCAAAAAACGGGAACTACTGATGCAGTCATCGGTAGTAACGAATGAACGGGAATACCCACACTAATCAACCCTAACCCAATCCCACTTTCAGTTATGGGAACTACTTATGCAGTCATCGGTAATACACATTGTGTAGTAGTGTGTAAAGTGACTCCCAAATCTCACTGAGTCAGAGTCATTGACTCCCGAGTCACTGACTCTGACTCACTGTAGTTTAGGAGTTGACTCAGGAGTCATGACTCTGACTCCCCATATTTTCGCGAGCTGACTCTTGAGTCATGACTCTGACTCTGACTCTGACTCTGAGTCATTAAAAAATGTTTAATATCTTCTTTTAAATATTGAGAAAAATTCTATAAACAGTATAAAATTTCTATAAATTGTAGACGTCACTTTGCTTTTTTCTCTCCTTTTGTAAATTTAGATTATCTTGAATCGATGTTGATGAACTTTGACTTTCATTAACTGGAGAATTTTCTACATTTAACACAATTCAATCATCTTCCATTTTTAATTAAAAGTCCGTAAGAATGGGACGAACACAGAACACTAACAGATGATTTATATCAGAAAGAGTAAACATTCTTAAGTAAAATGAATACAATGGATAAGATGAATGAAACGTGTTTGAACATGAATGAATACCAAAAATCGGCTTCTGTGCAGAAAATGCACAGAGTCATGACTCTGCTATGATGAGTTGACTCTGAGAGTCATGACTCTGACGCTCAAACAGGGAGTGAGTCAGAGTCATATAATAACTCTGACTCCCAAATAATTCATAGAGTCAGAGTCAGAGTCATGACTCTGGAGTCAGAGTCACTTTACACACTATAGTGTAGTAGTACTCAGAATTATAAGTCATGCAGCTGTTGTGACATTGTGAAACTGATTAAAAGTAACACAATCAATAATCGCATTGGAGAAAATCAACAAACAGCGAATGATGGCTTTGTAATATGACGGGGTATGATTGCCCTGCCAAAGCTTCAAACAGTGATAAACCAAAAATATGATCTCTGGTAGGGTGCACTCCCACGTCTTTGGTTTTCCGGACCCAACGCACTACCAATTGTGCTACAGAGACTGTTAGGAGAATACTGTTTCAAAACTTAACTATGTGATGATGATCCACCAGTTTTCACCAGCAAAGTCTTTTTTGCTGGTGGGGGATTCATTATACACTGAAGGGCATTATATTTCTATACATGAGAGGAGAAATTACATCCCAAATGTGTGACTTTTTATAAATACTGTGTAACGGTATTAGAACCCTGCACTGCATTTTAAGACAGAATTCAGACAAGGTAATGTTCAAAATAAATTATACAAAAGTATTCCATATATCATTTGTCTCTGTGATCAACTGTTGAAGTTTTTTAAAATTAAAAAAAAATTTTTTAAACTTAAGAATTTGACAACCGTATTGTGTCCCCCTTGAGTGACCTAACTGGTTGGATTGAACCAAAGGAGGCTCAAAAAAACTTAGAAAAATTTCACAACCATGTTACGTGTCCCTCTTGAGCAATGAAATGACCTCTACAAATGTTTCTTAGAATAGTTCAGTGACCAACTTTTCCTAATAAAATTTTTCTCTGTGATCACTTGTTCAAATTTTTGAAAATTTTGGAAATTTAAAAAAACGGAAAAATTTCATAACCATGTTATGCGTCCCTCTTGAGCGACCTAATGACCTATACAAATGTTTCTTATAATAATTCAGTGACCAACTTTTTCTAATAAACTTTTTTTCTGTGATCAACTGTTCAAAGTTTTGAAGATTTTCCTTGGAATTACGTAAGGTTGAGAGGTGTTTCATTAATTTTTTCAAAACTTCAAAAACTTCAACAGTTGATCACAGAAAAAAAAATTATTAGAAAAACTTGGTCACTGAATTATTATAAACGATATTTGTAAAGGAAGTTAGGTCGCTCAAGAGGCTTTTCACAACACGGTTGTGAAATTCTTGTAAGTTTGAAAATTTTTTTTTACATTTTCAAAAACTTGAACAGTTGATCGGAGAGAAATATTTTATTAGAAAAAGTTGGTCACTTAACTATTCTAAGCAACATTTGTAGAGGTCAATTAGGGTAAACTAATTGGTATAGCTTCCACTATGCCAATACGTTCCAATATCATGCCAATGGAAATCTTCCTACATTTTTGAAATTGTTGTAGTCCAGTGGAATTGTAATTGTAAATCTAAGGACTAATCCGACTAAAATTAACCTACCTAGCAGCAGCATCACCCTACATGCATGCAATTTTGCTTGGGGATGCGTGGGAATAGTACGTAAGGAACTGCGTTAGCCGTTAAAAAGGATTTTTTTAAATGTCAAGCATACGATGTATATAATCTGACACACCTAGTCATCTCAGGGTTCAATTGTTTCCGAATCTTGAGAAATTTTAAAATTCAATCTGGTCAATTATCTAGCCCAATATTCGGCAAATATTATGCCGAATAGTCAAATCACAAGCCGAATACCGATTATTCGGATTCGGCTCAACTTTGGCCGAATTATTCGGCATGCCGAATATTCGTTAGATCTCTAGTTGAAACGCCGGTTAAATAGAAATGTATACCACATGAATAACTGATACTGATAAGGATTAGTATTGTCCATATATCATGCAATCGTGCTTGTTGTCGAACTGATAATATGACTTGCCAATTGTATAAAAGAAATGGGTAGCAACCCGTAGCAACCACGAACGCAAAAGGAATAGAATGATAGGTTAGATTCATTAATGGGTTGAGATGGGTACATAGATATTTTGGTAGGTTGATAGATAGACGGATAGATAGATGAATGGAAATAGATAAATGGATAAATGAATAGATGGATAGGTAGATGGACAGATATAGATAGATAGATCGTTGGATACAAATATGAGAAATAGATGGATAGATAGATGAGTAGATACAAGGATGAATAGAGATAGATAGTTGGATACAAATATGAGGAATAGATGGATATACAGAGTGAGTTTTTAAGGGTGTTACGGGGATACCCCACACTTCACCCTTTCACCCACTTAATGCACACACCCACTCCTCAATTTTCTCAATTCTCACTGATGTAAATCTTTCACTTTAGGTAGGTGAAAGAGTGAAGTGTGGGGTCTCCCGGTAACACCCTTAAAAACTCTCTCTGTATATACGGATAGATAGATAGATGGTTGTGTAAATAGGTGGGTATATATTTGGATAGATGGGTAGATAGATATACGAGTAGACAGACCGATGGATAGTCAATTAGATAGATGGACCTGGTATTACTAGCACTTAATAACCAAATCGTGTAAAATACAATCTCCGTGTTTCGTCCGAGTTGTATCAGTTTTCAATAAGAGTACCTAAAATTTTACCANATCGTGTAAAATACAATCTCCGTGTTTCGTCCGAGTTGTATCAGTTTTCAATAAGAGTACCTAAAATTTTACCAGAAATTAGAAACAGAAACACTGCCTAAAAATGAAATACTTTTAGGTTGCTATTTAGATAATGAAGGTTCTCTTGTTTTCATCTAGTAATAAAATTCTGTGAATTAACTTTTGCGCGTTTTGTCTGAATAGCACTNGTGAATTAACTTTTGCGCGTTTTGTCTGAATAGCACCAGTTTCTGACACATGGATCAACGATTAGATTGTGTCTAAAAGCAGTAGCCTAAGATCTCATTTAGAACTAATTCGTAACAAATAAACTAAAAAAGCGTTATCAAATATTAGGTCTAATTGATTTTTGAGACATTCATCCGTTTTCTGGATTAAACATGAATGTCGTGACAACTTTTTCAATTGGACGGAATATTTCTAACTAAATAACTAGCACAGATGCAGGTAGTCAATGACATATGCTTCCAGATAAAGAGACTGGCAGACGAACGGACTGAGTGACGCGACGATGTTATAAACCCTTCTAGCGCTGCTGCTCGAAGTAAGTAATTGACAATGTGTTTATCTATAAAGAATATCTCTATCAAGTTTCATGGGTTGGTTAGGAAAAACTTTTGACGCAATTATAATCATGATGATAGTCACTAATAATCTATGCCGTTCCCGATTTGGGTATGAATTGGGTATGATACTCCTAATTGATTGCATACATAATTTATCAGTTCAGCGAATTGATTCTAGGAAGTTTGCTAAAAAATGAAGTCAGTTTTCATTTGCTTACTATTTGCCGCAACATTAACCAGTACCTTTGGTAAGAAAAATATTAAGTAGATCCTCATTTAGTTTATTTTATGGGTGAGGCATACGTTCTGTACTGCGTATTCCTGAATTTGAGAATCTGGGATCACTAACCGTTTACGATTTATGAATAGTGTCAAGGTTTATGTTTCTGTGTATTAACAGGGCTTGATTGCTATGATTGCATCTACTGGTCCAAAACCCCGAATGTTGGGACCGAATCCTGCAAAGATCAATTTGACCCAGAAAGCTCAAAATTAACGAGTTGTAATGCCGCTAACTTTACATCAGGAAAAACTTCGGGAACCGGAATTTTCAATACATCGATAGCATCAATGGCACAAAGTAAGCCAATTGCAAGTTAGCTTTATGAAGTTTAAGGGTCTATTGCTTATTAAAAATCCTTGTGTAGAAATGTTTGCTGACTTGAGTCGAAAATCAAATGGACGTGCTCGGGATGTATCAACCTGTGTCAAACTTAAAGGAGAAAAGAATGGAGATGAGATAATATGGCGAAGTTGCATATTACTACCTGATACAGAAGACAAGTGTGAATATGGATCAGAGCCAGGTATTGAAGGTCAGGTGTGCGCTTGTCATTCTGACAAGTGCAACAGCACCAAGTCTTTGTCTGCATTAGCAATAGTCACATTTCTCACGTTTATTTTGTCATACTTAGCAGTATAAGAAGATTGACAAGTATTCAATAAAAAATACATTGAAAAATAGAATAAAACAATTTTTTTTTAATATATTCAAGCACGCTGCTCTCAATTTATAGAATGTTTCCAGCTACAACCATATTATAATCATTAAAATCTATAGAGCATCGTCGTAATNTGCTCTCAATTTATAGAATGTTTCCAGCTACAACCATATTATAATCATTAAAATCTATAGAGCATCGTCGTAATAATATGCCATATCTAAAAGCATAGGATGATTTTTGTGTAGAGTGTTGTAACCATTATTCTAATCCATTCTGCCGCTTTTATTCAGTTTCATATGTTAGGGTTACATTTATGCNTGCTCTCAATTTATAGAATGTTTCCAGCTACAACCATATTATAATCATTAAAATCTATAGAGCATCGTCGTAATCATATGCCATATCTAAAAGCATAGGATGATTTTTGTGTCGAGTGTTGTAACCATTATTCTAATCCATTCTGCCGCTTTTATTCAGTTTCATATGTTAGGGTTACATTTATGCNCGAGTGTTGTAACCATTATTCTAATCCATTCTGCCGCTTTTATTCAGTTTCATATGTTAGGGTTACATTTATGCTTTCAGTTATCCAATGATGCTTAACATATTGCTATTGAGAAATTATGTGGTTTGTTAATACATACAGAGGAATATTTGGGAATTGGTAATTGATAAATTTATAAGACGAACACGATTACATTTAGTTTACTGGTGTTACCATCTAATCATCTTGTGAGAAGCTAAATTTTTTAGCGTGAATTTGCGAGGATAAATTTAACGACTACTCATTAATTGAGAATGCTACAGTCTAGATCCCTACAAGTGATATTTGGCACCAGAAAAATAAAAAAATAGATTAATTTAGCTCCTAAATTTTTTTTCTAAAAATCATAAAAAAAATTTCTAAATAATTTTATATTTACTTAAATACTGTGTCAAAACACATATCTGGTTTCAGAGAAAGGCCAAATTTATTTAGTCGTGGATTAATTTAAATGCCGAAATATTTTTTTTTGAAAATCAAAAATTATTTTGAAATAAACTTATTTAACATACCGAGAGTTAAAACGCATATCTGGTTGCAGGAAAATATCAAATTAAGTAGCGGATTAATTTTTGGCCGGGAAATATTTTCTTAGAAATCCCAAAACTTCTGACAAAATAAAATTGTGCAATTTTCCCAATTTGAAAACACATCAGGCTCCTGAAAAATACCAAATATAGTGGCGGATTTTTTCCTTACAGAATCTCAAGAATCATTCCAAAATGTCATACCGTAACTAATGTCCTTACAGATATCTGCTTCTATAAAAATAACAAATTTACTTAGCCATGGGAAATTATTTTGTTTAAAATTTTTGTGAATTATTTTATTTGCCAAAATATTTGAGAAATTCCTAAACCCAGTCCCATGATTTCCGGCCCAAAATTTATTTGCTACTATATTTGGTATTTTTCTTAAACCAGATATGTGTTTGGAAACTAGGTAAGTTGTAAGAGTTTATTTTGGCCAGTTTTGTGATTTCTGAAAAAACAAACAATTCCGGCGCCAAATTAAGTCATGACAAATTTTAGGTATTTCTCTGGATCTAGATTATGTGTTTGCATTCTTTCTCACTAAGGAGTACGAGTTTATTTCGAAATAATTTTTGCGATTTTCGATAACCATTTCGGGGGCCAAATTAATCCGCGACTAATTTTAATATTTTTTTGAAACCAGATATGTATTTGAACATTGAATAATTGATATGAGTTGAAGTGGGTGNGACTAATTTTAATATTTTTTTGAAACCAGATATGTATTTGAACATTGAATAATTGATATGAGTTGAAGTGGGTGCTAAAATTTTGATAAATTGAAATTTCAATTAATTGTGTTATAATTGGTCATGGTTTGAGCTAATCTCAGAGGAGGGAAGTTGCTTGAATCTCTTATCGGTATTTGAAGTATTTTTGTCTTGCTTGTGACTCAGATTGATGAATTACCAGAGGATTTTTCTACACCAATCAAAATTTGAAGAGGANGACTAATTTTAATATTTTTTTGAAACCAGATATGTATTTGAACATTGAATAATTGATATGAGTTGAAGTGGGTGTTAAAATGTTGATAAATTGAAATTTCAATTAATTGTATTATAATTGGTCATGGTTTGAGCTAATCTCAGAGGAGGGAAGTTGCTTGAATCTCTTATCGGTATTTGAAGTAATTTTGTCTTGCTTGTGACTCAGATTGATGAATTACCAGAGGATTTTTCTACACCAATCAAAATTTGAAGAGGACATTTGAAGAAGTTCAACTAACGGATCATTTCATTGAATATGGACTGATCAATCAGTTTTCTCATTGCCATTGAGCAACCAGATGATGTCAAGCCGTTGGTGACACAACTTCTCTTACTATTGTATCTACTCAGAATGTGCTCGTGCCAACTGCATCAAGGGACAAATTATACACTCATAGAACCAATATTAATCTCAAGCTCAATGGTCTACAAATTGTGAAGTGGTTCTTTTCCTCTGGAAGTCGGTTCGAGTGGTTGGTGGTTCACGATTGACCCTGGTTAGTCCAGGTTAGGAGTAGTGGGTGAAATTCATACATCAGCAAATTTATAAAATCATTAAAAGGTTCATAGAATATCAAAACAAATTATTTATCTTATATTCCAGACCTCAAATACTTCTATTCAAAAAATTCATTTGCGATATGAAAGAAAATTGCGCATTAATATGTAACAAATTTTTTTGCCTTCGAAGGTTCATCAACAACCTTCTGCAAAATTTAAGGACCAGTCTTATCTACGGTATATACTGTTCTACCCTGATAACTGAGTTATTTTGTAAATTTTTTAATTAACAATTGAACAACTCTGAAAGTTGTTCTTCGATTTAACTCTTGAAGTGGAGATAGCGAAAAACTTTATTTTTGTACAAATTCGAAGATGACTTGACCGGCTAAAGAGAGTGCACAAATTCGAATTTTTCTTTTCAAATTTATGATTGTGTTATGTTTGCCCGCTCGTGGTAACCCTATAGGTATCCAGAAACTGTCCAGTCTCGGCTAGCGAAGCTGGTTTCAAATAGTTGTCACATTAAAGGTATAAGGTAGCACCAAATAATCATTGGTGAGGTATGAACATATAGACCGACAAAGTGACGTAACAGAAGCATAAACCAACTCAGCTGATCCTAACTTATTTGAAATACTAATTAAATAAACCAAAACTGTCTCAAAAATTATGACATTCATATTTTACCTCATCATTAGCTATAGGTTGCCTCTTTTTTAATTGTTAAATTGTGCACAGATATCATAATTTTAAAAATAGTTAAAGTCAATAACGTTAGTGTATTTTCTAAAATGGAATCCTTATGCTCACATCTAAACTAATATAAGCGTGAATTTAATATTTTAAAAGATTGAATATGAAATAGTTCTTGGCAGCAACAATAAATATAGTGAAAATTTGACATATAATTGTATATCAGTAAATGTGAAATTTGTTTATATTGTCAAATAAGAAATCTCTTTTTAACCAATTTGAAGTGTTGTTAGCATTAGTGCTATTTATTAATTCAATAATAAGGAATCATGTATAATGCATGAACAACATATGCACTGAAATCCCTAAAAAATTTTCTAAATAGGATTGTTTTGTTTATTTTGATAAAATTTAATACCCAAATTTTCCCTTCCTAGTCAACTCGTAGAGAAAAAATTTAATAAACTTTATTTATCTTATGTACTTAGGTTGAACTAATCAATGAAACTTTCCACTTGGGTTAAATTCTAATTAATTTCGACATGCTAAGGCAATAAATCGATTCAAACAAGAATTCGAAAATTCTACCTTTATAAAATAGACGCTAACATTCAGACAAGAAAAGTTCAAAATGTAATATTCGCGTTCCAATATTTATTATACATTGGCATATCAATTTGGGTTTAATTTTAATTAATTTTTAATTGATTTTGTCATATGCAACAAATTTCCTGTTTGTCAAAGATGAGCATTTATATTATCGCTGCTCGGAGTGCTTGATGAAACATGGCCGTTGTTTATTTTGTTATTAGTTGACTTTTGGGAGCTACTCGAAGTAAATTGTCAAGTTGGCTATAAACTAGAGCTTTGTTTTTAAGTAAAGTGTATGATCGTCTAACTTAACGGACTTTTGACTTTTAATGGAAGTTTTTTATAGTGAAAGTTAATATAATATAGGATTATATATAGAATATTGTAATTACCACCAACACCCGTAAAATTGCATAACAATTAGTTGCATAGTTAAATTGATTCTAATGACTTTTTCACCATAGGTTCGCTTTCTCTGTATTTTCTAATTCCAATCCACCTACCTTTGACCACTTCTCAAATGTTGAATATCTTTGAATAATTTTAATTATTAAGCATTAAAACTAATCAGAAATGATTTGCTAAATTAAATGACTAAGGGAACAGTTAAATTAAATGCAATTTGTTTAAGATATATTAACTTAATAAATTACATTTATTAATTTAATTAAAATATCGTTTAAGCTACCTATAAATTGACGTACTACAAAACAAAAAACGTGTATTTTTTAAATAACCGTAATCCTTTTGATAACATGAGGTTTCTTTTACTTTGCACTGTACTTGCTTCGAGTTGTTTGAATTGTCTTTGTTTATACGATGGGAATAGTGGAACTGTCTCCGTGACAACAAGCAGCGGAGATCAAATAACTGTTACTAAACTTAGACCAATCAACTCAACAGAACCAGTCAGAGAAAGACTAGGTAAGACTGGTTTATATGTTACCTGAAACAGCCATTTGTAAAATAACATTGAAACCTCAACAAGGTTTTAATTTTGTAAATTGGTTAAAATTTGAAACGATTACAAAAAAAATTTTACGGACAGGTTATATTTGTAATTTTGCTATATTACGGCCGTGAGAACAACACAGCTATCTTTCGAACTGTAAGAAGCCTATTGGTTTAATACAACCGTGTTTGCATTTTCCTTCGACAACTAGTTTGGACAATTTACAGTCACTCATTCATTGACATAATTTGTTCCATTTGCGAGTAGCGTGTATACCGAGAAGTACAAGAAAGCGATACCTCTGAAATTTTCAAAACAGACAATCAAGTTAAAAAAATTGTTAATTTGGAATTCAGAAATTCTAGTGATTTTCTAAAACTTAAGCATAATTTTTCAATTGAATGTTCAAAATTTGTTTCCAGTTATTATAGACCCCCCCCCCCCGTATACTATGCTTCTGATAATGTCGTTTTCTTAGATTTTCACCATCTAATAAAAAATGTTAAAGCTATTCACACAAAAAAGTTGACAACCATGAAACAGCTAATATTACAATTTGGTTTTCTCGATGGATGTTTTTGTTATTTAAACACCTTGCAGGTGTTTATAAATAACGAAGGTAACCATAACCAGTTGCAGATTGATTTTATAATAACCATGCATACATGCATACATCAAAGTAATTTTTGATTACAATCTCAACGGTCTCATAGTGATATTTATTAGCCATTCTACATACCGGATTATGCTACTTTTCGAAAGCTTGTTACTTATTAAGATATCCAATCCGATCCATTCAGGATGACAGTTTAGTTGTTTTATTTCGATAAACAATGCGATTAGATCGCAAAAAATGCTTCATTTAACTGAACAGTTCGAAAAAGGCGACTGATTTTGAATTGAATCATTTCGCTAAGGTGATATCAGATAAATGCAACTTGAATTCATGTTTTAAGGAATAGTATTATTCGGCTTTGTGTAACGTAAAGAACCAATGGAATTTAGTTTAGTAAACAAAATCTAATTTGGAGATTTTATGCGAAACAATTTTGTGCCCAAACACATGAAAATATTGAATCATAATATGATATTGTAATAAATTAAGATTTTATGCAAATTACTTTTTTCAATGCCTTGTAAAAAAAGTTTCTTTCAGAATTTATACATACCCACATAGACGATTTGCTTTAGGTGAAATGTCGAAATGAACCCTTTGAAACAAATAACTGTCAACTGTGTTACTATACGGTCCCAATAAGCGATTTATCTATTTATTTGTTTCAACCGCAGATAATAGTCAACCTTGCCTTAGTGGGTGGATTCATCAACAGAATAATTGCTACAAGTTGTTTAATACTGAGTTGAAGACGTTCGATGAAGCTGAAGTTGTTTGTAGAAGTTATGAGAGCCATTTGACCTCTGTTACCACCAGCGCTGAACATGATTTTTTAATCGACTACATTTTAAGAGAAGTCAAAACAGATGACCTAAAGTACGTCTGGGTTGGCTCGAAGCGATTTAAAACACGCTACATGTGGATGGATTTAGAACCATTCTCATATGCAAGGTGGCACCCGGCTCATACCGCTTACACTGACGTTGCGAAGCCAGATTTTGATTGTGTACAATTTGTCACAACAGCAGGACACTACAAAACAGATGGCAATTTTGGAAATCTTGTGAATCATCCTTGCTCGGGGAAGGATAACTTTATTTGCAAGCAAAAATCAAAGGCTACGAAGTATAGTCTCGGATAACAGAAATGTAGTATCCAATTGAATTTAAAACACGCTGCAAATTTCAAAACAAAAAAAAACAAATATTAAATTTCAATATATGTAAATTGCTTAGCGTACTTGTGTTGGCTGACAAATAAACTTTTGATGTGAAATTGTTTGAGTAGGCTGGTAAATTTTAGTTATTATTCTCTGCAATGTTACCAATTTCACCATCATGATAAATTGGGTTCACGTAATACAGTTAACTGTACTGCTTTAGGCAGCTAAGCCAATAATTGTGCAAGAAATTGTTAATTAAGCAATTGCTTCAAAGTATTTAGCTGTTTAGTCTTATGTGCAGTAAGGATTATAAGTTGTAGTATACACTATGAACCTACACTATTAAAAATGCTTGTAGAAGTTGAGAAATTCACGATATACAGTTTGACTATAAATTATGTTTCATAGGGAATATACTTTTGGCCCAAACCCTTTGCAGAAGAAATGAGATTAGGTTTTTTTAAGGAGAGTTGTTAGTTTAAATTTTTTTTGGGGAAACACTGTAAAGTTTCAGAAATACCATTGAAAAGTAGGATACGAAATTGAAAATATTAAGTCTCTACTATCAATGTATCAGAAGTTATGATTTTTTGAAAAATGAAATTTTTGGATTTTCGTTTCAATGATTTTTATAGAAAACCCACGATTACTGATGCTTTGCGTGGTTCCTTAAAGTATATAAATGGCAACTTATTCTGTAACGACTGCTCATTATTACTTTTGATAGAGAATTTTTGTGTTGCTATTGTGCTACCTTGTGTGTCAACATAGACTTGCATTTTTCTATTATGTCAACAAATATATTTACCTAACTAGTTATTCTTCTAAATAAGAATCTTTATAAACACCTATCAAACTTTCCAAATCAAATTGAGAATACATAAATAACTGGAATTTCTTTGATCAATCATGGGCATTAGCATCACCACTAGCATCACCACCTTCAAGAATGAAGGGCTTGGGATTAAATTAGCCAAATACTTAGTAATTCCTCCTTTTTTAGCATTGTATTTCAGCGTTCAACAGTTAATTTCAAACCTTATTTTTAATATTTGTGAAGACAGAGTACATGAATTTGGAAGGTTTTCACGAAATAAATCCACCAATGAAAATTTTTGATGTCATCAGTTTCTATGGGAACGACCTTCAATAGATGTGATATGAAAATGTATACTTTCGTCATCAAAATCACAAGAGGATGCTGCTGGTGTCTTAATGTGAATATAGCGTTCCTAGCGCATTCTTATGAGAATGAAGTGGTAACTAGAAGGGAAACTCTGGATCGGTAAAAATAGATTAGAATGAGAAGGCCATAAGCAGGTAATGAGAAAACCTATTACTCTGGATCTAGCGTTAGTCTCTAGACCTCCGGAAGCAGATGCCTTGGTACAAGTGCTACCATCTTCTTATCTTGCTACTGATTCTCGTGACGACACATTCAAAATTTCTTGCTGTTGAAGACTAGGGTGTCGAGTATGTGTCCCCTGTAAACATCTTTGTGGAACAGCAGTCGATGAATCGGGTAGTCATCGTCGTTCGTGTAAATCTAGATTTTGATTTAGATTGTTTAACTCAAACTCAGCTAAATCTCGATTGACCCTCTGCGGGGACTAATCTTAAATTATTACACGAAGGTGAGGTGTACCTCACACTATAAATGTGACAATACTCAATTTTTTTATCACTATTTTTACACTCTTGTTTTGACCAGGAAATTATTAACGATTACAATGCAGCAGCGTTCTCAATAGACTTGAGGGCTTTAAGAAAATAAATTAAGAGTAATTTATCAATGAAATAGGATATTTTAGTGTTACTAAGGAATATTTAGGGATGTGTAAGTTTTACAAGGCTTATACACTGGAGGTCAGAATTTAGTACACATGTACAAAGTTGTCTCATCATAAGCAGACCATTTTATAAAAATTTAGGCTGTTTTTTAGAATTGTCAACCGCATGACAAAATTATTTATAAATCAAACTAACCTAACCCAAACCTTATCTAACTCTCGTAGTTTTTAAATAATTTCATTCTTAACTTTTTGCTTCATTAGAAAAAATCGATATTTGTGCATTTCTCGATAAATCCTTGAACAAAAAGTATATGTATATTAATAATCAATTACTTTGCAATTTTCAAGTGTCAAAAATATCATCAAGCTAGATTAAAATAGCTGTAGAAACAGGAAGTATTTATTTCCGCATCATCTCAAAATGTAAGAGAAATAAATTAGTGGCTACCCATCTTAGTGGGAGCCAGACGTATGGGATGGAGAGACTTTTTAGAATAATTTGCGACGCACATAATGTGTGGTTCCCCAACTGTCTCAACATCTGTGTGGTAGTATCTGTAAATTTAAATTAAGTCTAATGGTTTGCTAATTAAAAAAATTCGTTTTATGTTTGGGCGAAGTCTCTTAAAAATCAGAACAGATTTTGAAAAAAAAAAAATTTTTTTTTGACGAATTTGATGCAAAATATTTTGAAATAAGCGTTACCCTTAATTAATATTAACCTGAAAATAATTTGGTTAAATTTTTTTTTTTTTAATTTTAATGTTTTATAAATATTTTTGATTGGATGTAGAGATTAGCGTAGACGGCAAAAAAGAACATTTGTTTTTTGCAAAAAATAAACTAATTTTTGCGCACACATCACATCAATGAATAATTTTGTTCTAATTTTAAATGATTTTACCAATGGCTGTTTCCACACGATGTTCAAACCTGATGAAAACTGAGAATAATGTCAGGTGTTAAATAACTTGAATCTGATTAATGATGATGGATTCCAGAAAGTAAGCCGATTGACTAAGTCCAGAAATAAAAGTAATGATAATTGAAAAATAATAGCGACAGTTAAGCCAGTGGGTAGAGTTTACGCGCGCAAACCTCTGAAGTGATATTGAGTAGAGGAATGAGATTGGTTGTTCAATTCCCTCTAATTTTTTCTGCATAGCTTTTGCAGTTAAGACTTTCTTCATGTGTACTAAATTCTGACCTCCAGTGTACAGGGACAGGCAATAACAACTGACAGGGGATACCCCACACTCCTACCAGCACCCTCCCAAACTTACACAAATGGGCAAACAATTTATTAATTTCCTTTGGAATTTAGAGGTAATTTTAAAGATTGGTCTGTACACTAAATTAGTTTATCATATGCTCGAAATGACCCCCATCAATTTCAATGCAATAGCCATGGCGGTAATAAAATGCTCTTCTAACGTTCTGTAGCATCTGCGGATTGTTATTTAAAGTATCAACAAAGTTCTGAATCCGATACTTCAGTTGAGGAATATTAATTGCGCGAGAAGGATTAAAAATTGTCGACTTCATATACCCCCAAAAAAGTAATCGAGTGGATTTAAGTCTGGGGATCGAGCTGGCCACTGGTATTCGCATGACGGATAAACAATAAACAAATGTCCTGAAAAACGAAACACCAAATTGTCAATATTGCGAATAGTTTTAATTGAATTATCTTTTACAACACCGATTATTCCGATGTCACACTCATCACCCTTCCGCCAACCATTAATGGGCTTAAGTTATTCACAAACCATTTTTTACAGTAAAAATCAATCAACATGAAATGTTAATTGATATTAAATTATCTATGAAGTGGGATATTCCTTGCCCATTTATGGTTGAGGATAGGAGTAGGAGTGTGGGGTATCCCCTGTCAGTTGTTATTGCCTGTCCCTGTAGATGTAATGCACTGTACTTGGGCTAAAGGTATGTTATTTTAATTCTCGTTTAAGTTTGGCATCTGCGAAGAATTGACGAAAATGTGAAAAACATCACTTTCATAAGTGAGTGTGAGTTACAATTTGCCTTACACCCTGTAGAGTTTTCATTTAAAACGTCGAAGTGAGTTTTAGGTCGTCTTCAGTATCAACTAATGTTTTTTTTTTTAATATTAGAGTAAACAAATAAGACATTAATCATTTAGCAATGCGCATACAATTTAATGAATTAACTTGACGACAGTGATGCTATTTGAATGTTTGATAACCATAATCAGAAAAGTGAAATGTGTAAGTAAATCTAAATAAAAATAGTCTAAATAAACAACTAAATAAAAAATCATATAAGTCATTGGAAAATTTCCAGATTTCTTTGTAAATTATATCAGTTTGGATTGTCAGAAAAAGTGTTTCTCCTGTTGCCAATATGAGATTTCTATTGTTTTGCATTATATTAACCTTAAATCATTCGAAATCGTTAGGCTTATACGAAGACAATGGAGGACGTTCATCAGCGGCCACACGGCACTTAGGACAAATAACTATTGATGTACTTGCGCCAAAAAACTTGATAAACACAGTAGTACTTGAGTCGGGTAAGACTGATATTAATATAAGCTACCAGGGGTAAAAGAGTAACATTTATTACGACCCCTTCTTAGTATGGGAGTATTGAAATAAATACATTTCACACCATTGNTATTGTTTTGCATTATATTAACCTTAAATCATTCGAAATCGTTAGGCTTATACGAAGACAATGGAGGACGTTCACCAGCGGCCACACGGCACTTAGGACAAATAACTATTGATGTACTTGCGCCAAAAAACTTGATAAACACAGCAGTACTTGAGTCGGGTAAGACTGATATTAATATAAGCTAATAAAGGTAAAAGAGTAACATTTATTACGACCCCTTCTTAGTATGGGAGTATTGAAATAAATACATTTCACACCATTGNGGGTAAAAGAGTAACATTTATTACGACCCCTTCTTAGTATGGGAGTATTGAAATAAATACATTTCACACCATTGCTGTTGAACATAAGAGTTTCTTTTGGTCATTTCAAATTGGTATGGTTTGACATATTTGTTTTTACTTTAATGACATCTTAACACAATTCATCTACAACGTTTTAATAATTTTCAAAATTAATTTTATTTTGCTAAGCAAATTCAGGTCATTATGAAAATATATAAACCTACAAGATTGTTTATGAAGTTGATAATAGATACTAAAGTGATAATGATTATCTTTATCCTTTATTTGACACAACCAGACAAAGTTTTTATTAACATGGAGCTATATTGCCAAAAGTCACTGACATACTATGTAGTTGTTCGCACATTTATCGAGATTATATACAGTTTTTACTTCACACGTGTTGAGCGTAGGACTCAGCAGTTTTTAAAGTCATTTAATTGAATATCCCAAACTTTTACAAAAAGAGTTGTTTAGAGGTCACTGTTTCTATAGTTGTATACCTTTAGGGCTACTTGTAAAAATATTTAGTAGCAATGAATGTACACTATAATCTTACAAAAATTAATCACTCTTAAATGACGTTCACATAGGTTACATATAAATAGCGTTGAGTCACATATTGGTGGTAGCCACATGCGTCAAACCAACTTTGCAATTCAAACAAATTGTTTGTATAATGATATTTATTATTTAGTGTGTGGACAATCTTTGACATAGCATCATGGAATGGTAGCACTATTAGGGATGACAAAACGATTCAATTGTATTGGAACTCATTTTGTCAAAATACGGTCTCAATTTTATTAAAGTGATAAGGATAAAGTGTACGATAAAGTATGTTCAACTGTAATAAAAAACATACTTTATGAATAGAAATACTTCATGAATGTGTATACTAACCACTTATTCTTAACGCCACTGCTTCCTGAATCAGATATTTTGATACATAGAAAGTATTTTTGCCCGTATTTTTTTAAATTTAAGCAACGTTATGTACATTGTAGGTATCCATTTTTGAAGGTTTTTGACACAGAAAAATGCTCTATGCCCAACTTTGAAATGAAATGCTCTGAGACAAAAAAATTCTCTTTTGCTTCATATTTATACACATAGTTTATAATGGAAGTTGCCTAGCAAACGTAGTTAAAATTTAAACACCTCTCAGTCTCAATCCCATCGTGATAGTGAATAAGTTGCTTATTATAATCTTTTCTCAAGGGTTATTCCAAACAAGAACGCAGTAATAATTAATTATTTTGATGCTTCATTTTCTAATGGTTTCCAAACATGTTTGACCCAACCATAGATAATGCACAGTCTTGCCTCACCGGATGGATTCAGCGAAACAATTATTGCTACAAGCTTTTTAATAATGAATTGAAAACGTTTGATGACGCTGAAGCATTTTGTAGGAGTTATGATGGTCATTTGGCATCTATCACCACCAGTGATGAACATGATTTTCTTCTCGACTACATTTTAAGGGATACCAGAACAGATGATCTGAAATATGTTTGGGTTGGGGGGAAGCGATTTAAGTTACGGTACATTTGGACGGATTTAGAACTATTCTCATATGTAAGGTGGCACCCTGCTCATGATTCCTACAGCGACGCAGCTCAACCAGCAAGCAATTGTGTACAATTTGTCACAACTGCGGCACATTATAAATCTGACGTTAATTTTGGAACGGTGGTAAATCACCCTTGTACTGGAAAGGATAACTTCATTTGCAAGCAAAAATCAAAAAACTGAAGTCAAGGTAAAATTGTTGGATAGTTACAATAAAATGGTCATTGGATGACACAATACTTTTCTTTCAGATTTTGGTTATTTGCTTTGAGTCTACTATTATGTAAAGTTTTGAAATGCCACTAAAATTGGTTTTCAGAAATTTTAAATTTTTTTATCCTGCATCTTTTCCCCAATGAAATATTCCGTGACCTGTAATACTGCTGTTTCCATAAGTACAGATGTTGTCTATGCGGGGAATTATTGTCCCAGTCGGAAATTCTTTTAATTAATGCCAGTGTGAATACATTGAAACTGATGAGAATTATGGCTCAATTCTAAGGGGGAGGTTTGTCATACACTTTGAGTAGTCATTGCAATGAATTCGGTATCTTGTTATAATTGGTTGCAAGAGAAGAGTTTTTGGATTCGAATTTGCAAGCAATATTATCCAGACATTGCAGATATTTTGCTACGACTTAGAACTTTCGGTAAATGATAACCTATCGCTGCAATCTAGTATCTTCGAGGTACGGAGTAGATAAAAGCACTCCAAGATAGTATCGGACCATATAGGCTGGTTTCAGGAATGGAAAATTTTTCCCAACCAGGTGATATTGCAAACCACAAGCTGTTATGGATAGTTTTCACTAAATTCATCCGTGTTCAAGTATATGTACGAGAATATAGATGCGGACATTTCCACTTCATATAGGTTAACNTCACTAAATTCATCCGTGTTCAAGTATATGTACGAGAATATAGATGCGGACATTTCCACTTCATATAGGTTAACAGACAGAAGAAAAATCATGGAAGGACTACTTCAAGGAAAATCTGCAAGTCCCACTTTTTATATCTTGATAGAAATTCGTGAACATATTGGATGGTCGGATTACAGGAAGAGCGGCGGAGACCCCTTGTGGCGTTGGTTATTGAAACGACTGGAATCAAAACGGAAGCTACCGCGTTTGGAAAAACAATGTAGTTGAAAGAAGAGGTAGCTTTGGGCAATAACAATTTGTAACTTTGTAACAATTCGAAAGTTGTTTTATCAATATGGAAGTACCGCCGATGCTTCGACTGATATGAAAACCGTTCTTATGCCAAATTCTAACCACTGAAGATTGACTTGACCTTGTTTTCTAGTCAAAGCATGTGGGTCTAAATAGGTGGTTAGATTCAACCAAAGAGGATTCATTTGCTACAGCACATAAGAACATAATTCTAAATATTGAGTCAGACTATTTTTCAGTCTCCTCTATCTTCAGATTTTTATGAAGTTTGTAAATTGAGCTCCCTTTGGTTTAATCTAACCTAGTTTGGCTGCAGCAATGACCGCAGGCGCCATTTCGTCGTTAGTCGTAAGTTTCCAGATTTTTGGTCCAAAATTAATAATTTTTCCCACACAATAATATCTTTCACAGTACGTGCTTGACGTATTTGATGATTTACCGCAGAAGGATGATTGTTATATCTGACAAGTAGCTGTTCGTATGAGTCGTCTGGGTCCCGGTAGCGATATTTGATCTAAATCAGTTGAAGCATCGGCAGTACTCCAGGTTAGATAAAACAACTTTCGATTAAATGATTCTTTGTTTTAAATGTAACAACTTGTGATGTTACAAATTAAACAAAATTCTGACGCCGATTTATGGTGGGTGACACAGAAAGGTCCGGTGGGGTGAAGATCTTCAGGTAGTCCTTATTTACTCCCTCTGTATTTACCAACTTCAATTGATAAATGCGTCATTCGATTAAATAAATAACTGTTGGTAAGTGCCAAGTCATTTCGTTATTTTTACAATTTGTCACCAACGCAAACATTACAAATAGTCAACGCACAACTTGTATAGAAAAATATAGGTCTTAGCTTAGATGCTTGAGAATTTCGTATTTCCATTGGTAATCTGAACATGTAGTTTTAAGTTTGTTTGTTGTCCCTGAATTAGCACTGCCATTGAATGAAGATTCAACCGAAAGCAAATTTTCCACATATTTATCCAACCCTCACTAGTGACAGGTTTTCCTNACTTATTATCGCACCACAACGTATGGTGCACATGTAAAAACATGTGACAATATGTGCTTACAATGAATATTAATTTTTATAACGTTATGGTATATAAGTTAGAGTTAACGCAGTTTATTATTGTATGATGGTGATGCGTTCACACTAACATGATGCATCACACATCAATACGTTTGTTTAAATCGAAAATATTCAATTTGTAATAATTTCAACAATATAAAATAAATGAAGTCAATATAATACGCGAATCAAAAAGTATTTTCTGAATTGATAAATATTTAAAAAAATTCGATGTAAATGTAACACCCGTGCTTCATTTTTCTCATTAAAATTGATTAAAAATTTTTTAAAGCCCAGAATCTGGAGAAAGTTCTAATCCGTTTATTTTATAAATTGATAAATATTTCAAAATTCCTGACAAAATTTTATATCCATTCATTATTTTTCCTATCCAAATTGATTAAATTTTAATTTAAAGCCCGAAATCTTGATAATTTCCCAATCCGAATATATTCTAAATCGACAAATATTTTAATATTCCTAATTAAATTTTTAAACACAACACATTCCTATTTTTCACCATCTGAAGATGTCAACAATTAATTCAAGAATAAATTTAATCTCATTCCATTCAATGGCAACACCTCATTTTGAGCTTCTACAAAGAATTACTTTGGCTATTGTTCAAGTTGAGTTGACAGTAAGGATTAGAGCTACTAGGTGTCTAGTTATAGTACGTATAAGTTGGACGAATTCTAAGCCTATTTCTGAATCAATGTTTAACTTTTGAGTCAAATTATTTTCACAATTTTTTAATTTAAATCTACAGAATATCACTAATTTCTAATTCACTAGTGACAATTCATAACGAAATTTGATATTTTATAAATTTTGAAGTTATTATATACGCAGAGTTTTACGAGTGGTAATTTTGACAAAAAGGGTAGATTATGAGAAAAAAAACATGACTATGATATTAAATTTATAAAAATCTTTCAACGTGTTTCCAACTTATTAAACATTGGTATTTTTTCTTTAATTCTAGTTTTATTGTGTTGAGCGATGACCCAAAACTTATTAGAGAAGCATTTAATGACCCAGCTCTTACCGGAAGACCTGACAGCCTTGTAGGAAGATTATTTGCAGACGGAAAAAATGGTAAGTAAAACTTTCTTCGTAACATGTAAAATAATATTTGCAAAAATCAACGAGTGATTATCTGTTTTATCGAAAAACACAACCCATGATTACTTGTGAGTTCAACAAAGTGGCTCAGCGTTGCCGCTTTTTTCTACCATGAATTCCATCTCACTGCGGTCTGGCAGTGACTGATTAAATATCTCAATAGCTCCAAAGAAACTTGAATATTATAAACATCGAAACAATTCAATTCAGTGTGAATCGGATATTTCATATAGAACAGAAGACCAAATGGATATGTAATAAAACTGAATCGCTTTTGTTAATTCTGGTGGAGCGTATTTTATATAGAATGGGAGAGGAATGCTTTGTAAGATAACGTAGTTATAAAAGGCGGATTTTCCGGTTAACCCGGATTTATAACCGAAGTTCAAAGGATAAATTTCCTAAGTTTTTATATTAGCTTTACTTTAGACTAAGGTTGGTAATAGCTTGTAGGTGTCTCTTAAGTCACTTATAATCATCATCGTTTTTGTAATGGAATTACGCCCCTGAGAATTTAAGTCATGTATGCATGACTCAAATTTCATGACCATCAAGACGAAATACATGACCGAATCACTGAATTCAGAATAATGAGTCATGTAAGCCCCATTGTCCCAGACATAGGCGTAAAGAATCATTTGAGAAGAATCACTCGCTGTATACTATGATACGATTTGATATTGAAAGAGTCATTAAGTAATGACCCGGGTAGTGATTGCAATTGGCGGGGAAATTGCCCCGACAACGGGGACGTGGAAATACCCGTTTTCCCCGTCGGTCCCCCGATTTTGTTTTTTTGCATTTCACCATTCACAACAAACTAACAAACTTTTGTGAAAAAAAAATAATAATTATGAAAAAAATTTTTTAAACAAATAACAAAAAGAAAAAACACAACTTAATTCTATTATGTTGATGTTATTTTCCCCGATCGGGGATCCCCGGCGTTTCCAGGGAATCTATTTCCCCGAAATCCCCGATTCCCTGATCGGGGACGGTCTTCAATTGCAATCCCTAGACCCGGGGTCATACGAAAGTGGCATTACTGAGAATCTTGGTTTGAAATGTAATTTCAGAATTATATTTTCATTACATTTTGAAAATTAGCGCAGAAGTTGGTATAAATCAAAAAAGGCATAGAGTAATTTATTTAACGGTTTTCAACATTAGAAGTTCCATTTCAAAACTTTTTAAAAAG